>CM024812.1:3949717-4129726 GCA_014281875.1 Nibea albiflora | reverse complement strand
TAGAATTTGGAATTCGGAATCCAGAGCTTAGAACCGGAATCTGATGACATCATGGTTCTTCTTGTCTGTGTCCCTGCCTTGGGTACACCACACATCAGAGTCACCCAAGAGCCAAAACTTGTTTTTGTTTGATCTTTTGGAATGTGGAATGTCGAATTGGAATTCGGAATTTAGAATTCGGAATCCAGAATTTAGAACCGGAATCTGATGACATCATGGTTCTTCTTGTCTGTGTCCCTGCCGTGGGCACACCACACATCACGGTCACCCCAGAGCAAAACTTATTTTGGTTTGATCTTTTGGAATGTAAATTTGAATGTTAGAATTTGGAATTCAAATTTAGGATTTAGAACCGGAATTTGGAATTTAGGATTTAGAACCGGAATTTGGAATTTAGGATTTAGAACTGTAATCTGATGACATCATGGTTATTCTTGTCTGCGTCTCTGCCTTGGGTACACCACACATCACGGTCACCCCTAGAGCCAAAACTTGTTTTTTGCTTTGATCTTTTGGAATGTAGGATTTGGAATGTGGAATTTAGAATTTGGAATTCGGAATTTAGAATTCGGAATCCATAACTTAGAACCGGAATCTGATGACATCATGGTTCTTCTTGTCTGTGTCCCTGCCGTGGGTACACCACACATCACGGTCACCCCAGAGCCAAAACCTGTTGTTTTGCTTTGATCTTTTGGAATGTGGAATGTAGAATTTGGAATTCAGAATTTAGGATTTAGAACTGGAATTCGGAATTTAGGATTTAGAACCGGAATCTGATGACATCATGGTTCTTCTTGTCTGTGTCCCTGCCTTGGGTACACACACATCACGGTCACCCCAGAGCCAAAACCTGTTGTTTTGGCTTTGATCTTTGGAATGTAGAATTTGGAATGTGGAATGTAGAATTTGGAATTCGGAATTTAGAATTCGGAATCCAGAATTTAGAACCGGAATCTGATGACATCATGGTTCTTCTTGTCTGTGTCCCTGCCGTGGGCACACCACACATCACGGTCACCCCAGAGCCAAAACTTATTTTGGTTTGATCTTTTGGAATGTAGAATTTGGAATGTGGAATGTAGAATTTGGAATTCAGAATTTAGGATTAGACCGGAATTCGGAATTTAGGATTTAGAACTGTAATCTGATGACATCATGGTTCTTCTTGTCTGCGTCTCTGCCTTGGGTACACCACACATCACGGTCACCCCAGAGCCAAAACTTCTTGTTTTGCTTTGATCTTTTAGAATGTAGAATTTGGATTTAGAATTGGGATTCAGAATTTGGAATTTAGAATTCGGAATTTAGGATTTAGAACCGGAATCTGATGACATCATGGTTCTTCTTGTCTGTGTCCCTGCCGTGGGTACACCACACATCATGGTCACCCCAGAGCCAAAACCTGTTGTTTTGCTTTGATCTTTTAGAATGTAGATTTGGAATGTGGAATTTGGATTTAGAATTGAACCGGAATTCGGAATTTAGGGTTTAGAACTGTAATCTGATGACATCATGGTTCTTTATGTCTGTGTCCCTGCCTTGCATACACCACACATCACGGTCACGCCAGAGCCAAAACTTCTTGTTTTGGTTGATCTTTTGGAATGTAGAATTTGGAATTCGGAATCCAGAGCTTAGAACCGGAATCTGATGACATCATGGTTCTTCTTGTCTGTGTCCCTGCCTGGGTACACCACACATCAGGTCACCCAAGAGCCAAAACTTGTTTTGGTTTGATCTTTTGGAATGTGAATGTCGAATTTGGAATTCGGAATTTAGAATTCGGAATCCAGAATTTAGAACCGGAATCTGATGACATCATGGTTCTTCTTGTCTGTGTCCCTGCCGTGGGCACACCACACATCACGGTCACCCCAGAGCCAAAACTTATTTTGGTTTGATCTTTTGGAATGTAGAATTTGGAATGTAGAATTTGGAATTCAGAATTTAGATTTAGAAGAATTTGGAATTTAGGATTTAGAACCGGAATTCGGAATTTAGGATTTAGAACTGTAATCTGATGACATCATGGTTATTCTTGTCTGCGTCTCTGCCTTGGGTACACCACACATCACGGTCACCCTAGAGCCAAAACTTGTTGTTTTGTTTGATCTTTTGGAATGTAGGATTTGGAATGTGGAATTTAGAATTTGGAATTCGGAATTTAGAATTCGGAATCCAGAACTTAGAACCGGAATCTGATGACATCATGGTTCTTCTTGTCTGTGTCCCTGCCGTGGGTACACCACACATCACGGTCACCCCAGAGCCAAAACCTGTTGTTTTGCTTTGATCTTTTGGAATGTGGAATGTAGAATTTGGAATTCAGAATTTAGGATTTAGAACTGGAATTCGGAATTTAGGATTTAGAACCGGAATCTGATGACATCATGGTTCTTCTTGTCTGTGTCCCTGCCGTGGGTACACCACACATCACGGTCACCCCAGAGCCAAACCTGTTTTGTTTTGCTTTGATCTTTGGAATGTAGAATTTGGAATGTGAATGTAGAATTTGGAATTCGGAATTTAGAATTCGGATTTAGAATTCGGAATCCAGAATTTAGAACCGGAATCTGATGACATCATGGTTCTTCTTGTCTGTGTCCCTGCCGTGGGCACACCACACATCACGGTCACCCCAGCCAAAACTTATTTTGGTTTGATCTTTTGGAATGTAGAATTTGGAATGTGGAATGTAGAATTTGAATTCAGAATTTAGGAATTTAGAACCGGAATTCGGAATTTAGATTTAGAACTGTAATCTGATGACATCATGGTTCTTCTTGTCTGCGTCTCTGCCTTGGGTACACCACACATCACGGTCACCCCAGAGCCAAAACTTCTTGTTTTGCTTTGATCTTTTAGAATGTAGAATTTGGATTTAGAATGGGATTTAATTTGGAATTTAGAATTCGGAATTTAGGATTTAGAACCGGAATCTGATGACATCATGGTTCTTCTTGTCTGTGTCCCTGCCGTGGGTACACCACACGTCATGGTCACCCCAGAGCCAAACCTGTTGTTTTGCTTTGATCTTTTAGAATGTAGAATTTGGAATGTGGAATTTGGAATTTAGAACTTGAACCGGAATTCGGAATTTAGGATTTAGAACTGTAATCTGATGACATCATGGTTCTTCTTGTCTGTGTCCCTGCCTTGGGTACACCACACATCACGGTCACCCAGAGCCAAAACTTCTTGTTTTGGGTTGATCTTTTGGAATGTAGAATTTGGAATTCGGAATCCAGAGCTTAGAACCGGAATCTGATGACATCATGGTTCTTCTTGTCTGTGTCCCTGCCTTGGGTACACCACACATCACGGTCACCCAAGAGCCAAAACTTGTTTTGGTTTGATCTTTTGGAATGTGGAATGTCGAATTTGAATTCGGAATTTAGAATTCGGAATCCAGAATTTAGAACCGGAATCTGATGACATCATGGTTCTTCTTGTCTGTGTCCCTGCCGTGGGCACACCACACATCACGGTCACCCCAGAGCCAAAACTTGTTGGTTTGATCTTTTGGAATGTAGATTGGAATGTAGAATTTGGAATTCAGAATTTAGGATTTAGAACGGAATTGGAATTTAGGATTTAGAACCGGAATTTGGAATTTAGGATTTAGAACTGTATCTGATGACATCATGGTTATTCTTGTCTGCGTCTCTGCCTTGGGTACACCACACATCACTCACGGTCACCCTAGAGCCAAACTTGTTGTTTTGCTTTGATCTTTTGGAATGTAGGATTTGGAATGTGGATTTAGAATTTGGAATTCGGAATTTAGAATTCGGAATCCAGAACTTAGAACCGGAATCTGATGACATCATGGTTCTTCTTGTCTGTGTCCCTGCCGTGGGTACACCACACATCACGGTCACCCCAGAGCCAAAACCTTGTTTTGCTTTGATCTTTTGGAATGTGGAATGTAGAATTTGGAATTCAGATTTAGGATTTAGAACTGGAATTCGGAATTTAGGATTTAGAACCGGAATCTGATGACATCATGGTTCTTCTTGTCTGTGTCCCTGCCGTTGGTACACCACACATCACGGTCACCCCAGAGCCAAACCTGTTGTTTTGCTTTGATCTTTTGGAATGTAGAATTTGGAATGTGAATGTAGAATTTGGAATTCGAATTTAGAATTCGAATTTAGAATTCGGAATCCAGAATTTAGAACCGGAATCTGATGACATCATGGTTCTTCTTGTCTGTGTCCCTGCCGTGGGCACACCACACATCACGGTCACCCCAGAGCCAAAACTTATTTTGGTTTGATCTTTTGAATGAATGTAGAATTTGGAATGTGGAATTTAGAATTTGGAATTCGGAATTTAGGATTTAGAACTGTAATCTGATGACATCATGGTTCTTCTTGTCTGCGTCTCTGCCTTGGGTACACCACACATCACGGTCACCCCAGAGCCAAACTTCTTGTTTTGCTTTGATCTTTTAGAATGTAGAATTTGGAATTTAGAATTGGATTCAGAATTTGGAATTTAGAATTCGGAATTTAGGATTTAGAACCGGAATCTGATGACATCATGGTTCTTCTTGTCTGTGTCCCTGCCGTGGGTACACCACACGTCATGGTCACCCCAGAGCCAAACCTTTGTTTTGCTTTGATCTTTTAGAATGTAGAATTTGGAATTTGGAATTTGGAATTTAGAACTTGAACCGGAATTCGGAATTTAGGGTTTAGAACTGTAATCTGATGACATCATGGCTTTATGTCTGTGTCCCTGCCTTGCATACACCACACATCACGGTCACCCAGAGCCAAAACTTCTTTGTTTTGGTTTGATCTTTTTGGAATGTAGAATTTGGAATTCGGAATCCAGATCTTAGAACCGGAATCTGATGACATCATGGTTCTTCTTGTCTGTGTCCCTGCCTTGGGTACCACACATCAGAGTCACCCAAGAGCCAAAACTTGTTTTGGTTTGATCTTTTGGAATGTGGAATGTCGAATTTGGAATTCGGAATTTAGAATTCGGAATCCAGAATTTAGAACCGGAATCTGATGACATCATGGTTCTTCTTGTCTGTGTCCCTGCCGTGGGCACACCACACATCACGGTCACCCCAGAGCCAAAACTTATTTTGGTTTGATCTTTGGAATGTAGAATTTGGAATGTAGAATTTGAATTCAGATTTAGGATTTAGAACCGGAATTTGAATTTAGGATTTAGAACCGGAATTTGGAATTTAGGATTTAGAACTGTAATCTGATGACATCATGGTTATTCTTGTCTGCGTCTCTGCCTTGGGTACACCACACATCACGGTCACCCTAGAGCCAAAACTTGTTGTTTTGCTTTGATCTTTTGGAATGTAGGATTTGGAATGTGGAATTTAGAATTTGGAATTCGGAATTTAGAATTCGGAATCCAGAACTTAGAACCGGAATCTGATGACATCATGGTTCTTCTTGTCTGTGTCCCTGCCGTGGGTACACCACACATCACGGTCACCCCAGAGCCAAAACCTGTTGTTTTGCTTTGATCTTTTGGAATGTGGAATGTAGAATTGGAATTCAGAATTTAGGATTTAGAACTGGAATTCGGAATTTAGGATTTAGAACCGGAATCTGATGACATCATGGTTCTTGTCTGTGTCCCTGTCCCTGCCGTGGGTACACCACACATCACGGTCACCCCAGAGCCAAAACCTGTTGTTTTGCTTTGATCTTTGGAATGTAGAATTTGGAATGTGGAATGTAGAATTTGGAATTCGAATTTAGAATTCGGAATTTAGAATTCGGAATCCAGAATTTAGAACCGGAATCTGATGACATCATGGTTCTTCTTGTCTGTGTCCCTGCCGTGGGCACACCACACATCACGGTCACCCCAGAGCCAAAACTTATTTTGGTTTGATCTTTTGGAATGTAGAATTTGGAATGTGGAATGTAGAATTTGAATTCAGAATTTAGGATTTAGAACCGGAATTCGGAATTTAGGATTTAGAACTGTAATCTGATGACATCATGGTTATTCTTGTCTGCGTCTCTGCCTTGGGTACACCACACATCACGGTCACCCCAGAGCCAAAACTTCTTGTTTTGCTTTGATCTTTTAGAATGTAGAATTTGGAATTTAGAATTGGGATTCAGAATTTGGAATTTAGAATTCGGAATTTAGGATTTAGAACCGGAATCTGATGACATCATGGTTCTTCTTGTCTGTGTCCCTGCCGTGGTACACCACACTGTCATGGTCACCCAGAGCCAAAACCTGTTGTTTGCTTTGGTCTTTTAGAATGTAGAATTTGGAATGTGGAATTTGGGAATTTAGAACTTGAACCGGAATTCGAATTTAGGGTTTAGAACTGTAATCTGATGACATCATGGTTCTTTATGTCTGTGTCCCTGCCTTGCATACACACACTATCACGGTCACAGGCCAGAGCCAGAACTTCTTGTTTTGGGTTGATCTTTTGGAATGTAGAATTGGAATTCGGAATCCAGAGCTTAGAACCGGAATCTGATGACATCATGGTTCTTCTTGTCTGTGTCCCTGCCTTGGGTACACCACACATCAGAGTCACCCAAGAGCCAAAACTTGTTTTGGTTTGAATCTTTTGGAATGTGGAATGTCGAATTTGAATTCGGAATTTAGAATTCGGAATCCAGAATTTAGAACCGGAATCTGATGACATCATGGTTCTTCTTGTCTGTGTCCCTGTCGTGGGCACACCACACATCACGGTCACCCCAGAGCCAAAACTATTTTGGTTGATCTTTTGGATGTAGAATTGGAATGTAGAATTTTGGAATTCAGAATTTAGGATTAGAACCGGAATTGGAATTTAGGATTTAGAACCGGAATTTGGAATTAGGATTTAGACTGTAATCTGATGACATCATGGTTATTCTTGTCTGCGTCTCTGCCTTGGGTACAACACCACACATCACGGTCACCCTAGAGCCAAACTTGTTGTTTGCTTTGATCTTTTGGAATGTAGGATTTGGAATGTGGAAATTTAGAATTTGGAATTCGGAATTTAGAATTCGAATCCATAACTTAGAACCGGAATCTGATGACATCATGGTTCTTCTTGTCTGTGTCCCTGCCGTGGGTACACCACACATCACGGTCACCCCAGAGCCAAAACCTGTTGTTTTGGCTTTGATCTTTTGGAATGTGGAATGTAGAATTTGGAATTCAGAATTTAGGATTTAGAACTGGAATTCGGAATTTAGGATTTAGAACCGGAATCTGATGACATCATGGTTCTTCTTGTCTGTGTGTCCCTGCCGTGGGTACACCACACATCACGGTCACCCCAGAGCCAAAACCTGTTTTTTTGCTTTGATCTTTGGAATGTAGAATTTGGAATGTGAATGTAGAATTTGGAATTCGGAATTAGAATTCGGAATTTAGAATTCGGAATCCAGAATTTAGAACCGGAATCTGATGACATCATGGTCTTCTTGTCTTGTCCCTGCCGTGGGCACACCACACATCACGGTCACCCCAGAGCCAAAACTTATTTTGGTTTGATCTTTTGTGAATGTAGAATTTGGAATGTGGAATGTAGAATTTGGAATTCAGAATTTAGGATTTAGAACCGAATTCGGAATTTAGGATTTAGAACTGTAATCTGATGACATCATGGTTATTCTTGTCTGCGTCTCTGCCTTGGGTACACCACACATCACGGTCACCCCAGAGCCAAAACTTCTTGTTTTGCGGTTGATCTTTAGAATGTAGAATTTGGAATTTAGAATTGGGATTCAGAATTTGGAATTTAGAATTCGGAATTTAGGATTTAGAACCGGAATCTGATGACATCATGGTTCTTCTTGTCTGTGTCCCTGCCGTGGGTACACACACACGTCATGGTCACCCCAGAGCCAAAACCTGTTGTTTTGCTTTGGTCTTTTAGAATGTAGAATTTGGAATGTGGAATTTGGAATTTAGAACTTGAACCGGAATTCGGAATTTAGGGTTTAGAACTGTAATCTGATGACATCATGGTTCTTTATGTCTGTGTCCCTGCCTTGCATACACCCACACATCACGGTCACGCCAGAGCCAGAACTTCTTGTTTTGGGTTGATCTTTGGAATGTAGAATTTGGAATTCGGAATCCAGAGCTTAGAACCGGAATCTGATGACATCATGGTTCTTCTTGTCTGTGTCCCTGCCTTGGGTACACCACACATCAGAGTCACCCAAGAGCCAAAACTTGTTTTGGTTTGATCTTTTGGAATGTGGAATGTCGAATTTGGAATTCGGAATTTAGAATTCGGAATCCAGAATTTAGAACCGGAATCTGATGACATCATGGTTCTTCTTGTCTGTGTCCCTGTCGTGGGCACACCACACATCACGGTCACCCCAGAGCCAAAACTTATTTTGGTTTGATCTTTGGAATGTAGAATTTGGAATGTAGAATTGGAATTCAGAATTTAGGATTTAGAACCGGAATTTGGAATTTAGGATTTAGAACCGGAATTTGGAATTTAGGATTTAGAACTGTAATCTGATGACATCAATGGTTATTCTTGTCTGCGTCTCTGCCTTGGGTACACCACACATCACGGTCACCCTAGAGCCAAAACTTGTTGTTTGCTTTGATCTTTTGGAATGTAGGATTTGGAATGTGGAATTTAGAATTTGGAATTCGGAATTTAGAATTCGGAATCCATAACTTAGAACCGGAATCTGATGACAATCATGGTTCTTCTTGTCTGTGTCCCTGCCGTGGGTACACCACACATCACGGTCACCCCAGAGCCCAAAACCTGTTGTTTTGCTTTGATCTTTTGGAATGTGGAATGTAGAATTTGGAATTCAGAATTTAGGATTTAGAACTGGAATTCGGAATTTAGGATTTAGAACCGGAATCTGATGACATCATGGTTCTTCTTGTCTGTGTCCCTGCCGTGGGTACACCACACATCACGGTCACCCCAGAGCCAAAACCTGTTGTTTGCTTGATCTTTGGAATGTAGAATTTGGAATGTGGAATGTAGAATTTGGAATTCGGAATTTAGAATTCGGAATTTAGAAATTCGGAATCCAGAATTTAGAACCGGAATCTGATGACATCATGGTTCTTCTTGTCTGTGTCCCCTGCCGTGGGCACACCACACATCACGGTCACCCCAGAGCCAAAACTTATTTTGGTTTGATCTTTTGGAATGTAGAATTTGGAATGTGGAATGTAGAATTTGGAATTCAGAATTTAGGATTTAGAACCGGAATTCGGAATTTAGGATTTAGAACTGTAATCTGATGACATCATGGTTATTCTTGTCTGCGTCTCTGCCTTGGGTACACCACACATCACGGTCACCCCAGAGCCAAAACTTCTTGTTTTGCTTTGATCTTTTAGAATGTAGAATTTGGAATTTAGAATTGGGATTCAGAATTTGGAATTTAGAATTCGGAATTTAGGATTTAGAAACCGGAATCTGATGACATCATGGTTCTTCTTGTCTGTGTCCCTGCCGTGGGTACACCACACGTCATGGTCACCCCAGAGCCAAAACCTGTTGTTTTGCTTTGGTCTTTTAGAATGTAGAATTTGGAATGTGGAATTTGGAATTTAGAACTTGAACCGGAATTCGGAATTTAGGGTTTAGAACTGTAATCTGATGACATCATGGTTCTTTATGTCTGTGTCCCTGCCTTGCATACACCACACATCACGGTCACGCCAGAGCCAGAACTTCTTGTTTTGGGTTGATCTTTTGGAATGTAGAATTTGGAATTCGGAATCCAGAGCTTAGAACCGGAATCTGATGACATCATGGTTCTTCTTGTCTGTGTCCCTGCCTTGGGTACACCACACATCAGAGTCACCCAAGAGCCAAAACTTGTTTTGGTTTGATCTTTTGGAATGTGGAATGTCGAATTTGGAATTCGGAATTTAGAATTCGGAATCCAGAATTTAGAACCGGAATCTGATGACATCATGGTTCTTCTTGTCTGTGTCCCTGTCGTGGGCACACCACACATCACGGTCACCCCAGAGCCAAAACTTATTTGGTTTGATCTTTTGGAATGTAGAATTTGGAATGTAGAATTTGGAATTCAGAATTTAGGATTTAGAACCGGAATTTGGAATTTAGGATTTAGAACCGGAATTTGGAATTTAGGATTTAGAACTGTAATCTGATGACATCATGGTTATTCTTGTCTGCGTCCTCTGCCTTGGGTACACCACACATCACGGTCACCCTAGAGCCAAAACTTGTTGTTTTGCTTTGATCTTTTGGAATGTAGGATTTGGAATGTGGAATTTAGAATTTGGAATTCGGAATTAGAATTCGGAATCCATAACTTAGAACCGGAATCTGATGACATCATGGTTCTTCTTGTCTGTGTCCCTGCCGTGGGTACACCACACATCACGGTCACCCCAGAGCCAAAACCTGTTGTTTTGCTTTGATCTTTTGGAATGTGGAATGTAGAATTTGGAATTCAGAATTAGGATTTAGAACTGGAATTCGGAATTTAGGATTTAGAACCCGGAATCTGATGACATCATGGTTCTTCTTGTCTGTGTCCCTGCCGTGGGTACACCACACATCACGGTCACCCCAGAGCCAAAACCTGTTGTTTTGCTTTGATCTTTTGGAATGTAGAATTTGGAATGTGGAATGTAGAATTTGGAATTCGGAATTTAGAATTCGGATTTAGAATTCGGAATCCAGAATTTAGAACCGGAATCTGATGACATCATGGTTCTTCTTGTCTGTGTCCCTGCCGTGGGCACACCACACATCACGGTCACCCCAGAGCCAAAACTTATTTTGGTTGAATCTTTTGGAATGTAGAATTTGGAATGTGGAATGTAGAATTTGAAGTCAGAATTAGGATTAGAACCGGAATTCGGAATTTAGGATTTAGAACTGTAATCTGATGACATCATGGTTATTCTTGTCTGCGGTCTCTGCCTTGGGTACACCACACATCACGGTCACCCCAGAGCCAAAACTTCTTGTTTTGCTTTGATCTTTTAGAATGTAGAATTTGGAATTTAGAATTGGGATTCAGAATTTGGAATTTAGAATTCGGAATTTAGGATTTAGAACCGGAATCTGATGACATCATGGTTCTTCTTGTCTGTGTCCCTGCCGTGGGTACACCACACGTCATGGTCACCCCAGAGCCAAAACCTGTTGTTTTGCTTTGGTCTTTTAGAATGTAGAATTTGGAATGTGGAATTTGGAATTTAGAACTTGAACCGGAATTCGGAATTTAGGGTTTAGAACTGTAATCTGATGACATCATGGTTCTTTATGTCTGTGTCCCTGCCTTGCATACACCACACATCACGGTCACGCCAGAGCCAGAACTTCTTGTTTTGGGTTGATCTTTTGGAATGTAGAATTTGGAATTCGGAATCCAGAGCTTAGAACCGGAATCTGATGACATCATGGTTCTTCTTGTCTGTGTCCCTGCCTTGGGTACACCACACATCAGAGTCACCCAAGAGCCAAAACTTGTTTTGGTTTGATCTTTTGGAATGTGGAATGTCGAATTTGGAATTCGGAATTTAGAATTCGGAATCCAGAATTTAGAACCGGAATCTGATGACATCATGGTTCTTCTTGTCTGTGTCCCTGTCGTGGGCACACCACACATCACGGTCACCCCAGAGCCAAAACTTATTTTGGTTTGATCTTTTGGAATGTAGAATTTGGAATGTAGAATTTGGAATTCAGAATTTAGGATTTAGAACCGGAATTTGGAATTTAGGATTTAGAACCGGAATTTGGAATTTAGGATTTAGAACTGTAATCTGATGACATCATGGTTATTCTTGTCTGCGTCTCTGCCTTGGGTACACCACACATCACGGTCACCCTAGAGCCAAAACTTGTTGTTTTGCTTTGATCTTTTGGAATGTAGGATTTGGAATGTGGAATTTAGAATTTGGAATTCGGAATTTAGAATTCGGAATCCATAACTTAGAACCGGAATCTGATGACATCATGGTTCTTCTTGTCTGTGTCCCTGCCGTGGGTACACCACACATCACGGTCACCCCAGAGCCAAAACCTGTTGTTTTGCTTTGATCTTTGGAATGTGGAATGTAGAATTTGGAATTCAGAATTTAGGATTTAGAACTGGAATTCGGAATTTAGGATTTAGAACCGGAATCTGATGACATCATGGTTCTTCTTGTCTGTGTCCCTGCCGTGGGTACACCACACATCACGGTCACCCCAGAGCCAAAACCTGTTGTTTTGCTTTGATCTTTTGGAATGTAGAATTTGGAATGTGGAATGTAGAATTTGGAATTCGGAATTTAGAATTCGGAATTTAGAATTCGGAATCCAGAATTTAGGATTTAGAACTGTAATCTGATGACATCATGGTTATTCTTGTCTGCGTCTCTGCCTTGGGTACACCACACATCACGGTCACCCCAGAGCCAAAACTTCTTGTTTTGCTTTGATCTTTTAGAATGTAGAATTTGGAATTTAGAATTGGGATTCAGAATTTGGAATTTAGAATTCGGAATTTAGGATTTAGAACCGGAATCTGATGACATCATGGTTCTTCTTGTCTGTGTCCCTGCCGTGGGTACACCACACGTCATGGTCACCCCAGAGCCAAAACCTGTTGTTTTGCTTTGGTCTTTAGAATGTAGAATTTGGAATGTGGAATTTGGAATTTAGAACTTGAACCGGAATTCGGAATTTAGGGTTTAGAACTGTAATCTGATGACATCATGGTTCTTTATGTCTGTGTCCCTGCCTTGCATACACCACACATCACGGTCACGCCAGAGCCAGAACTTCTTGTTTTGGGTTGATCTTTTGGAATGTAGAATTTGGAATTCGGAATCCAGAGCTTAGAACCGGAATCTGATGACATCATGGTTCTTCTTGTCTGTGTCCCTGCCTTGGGTACACCACACATCAGAGTCACCCAAGAGCCAAAACTTGTTTTGGTTTGATCTTTTGGAATGTGGAATGTCGAATTTGGAATTCGGAATTTAGAATTCGGAATCCAGAATTTAGAACCGGAATCTGATGACATCATGGTTCTTCTTGTCTGTGTCCCTGTCGTGGGCACACCACACATCACGGTCACCCCAGAGCCAAAACTTATTTTGGTTTGATCTTTTGGAATGTAGAATTTGGAATGTAGAATTTGGAATTCAGAATTTAGGATTCAGAACCGGAATTTGGAATTTAGGATTTAGAACCGGAATTTGGAATTTAGGATTTAGAACTGTAATCTGATGACATCATGGTTATTCTTGTCTGCGTCTCTGCCTTGGGTACACCACACATCACGGTCACCCTAGAGCCAAAACTTGTTGTTTTGCTTTGATCTTTTGGAATGTAGGATTTGGAATGTGGAATTTAGAATTTGGAATTCGGAATTTAGAATTCGGAATCCATAACTTAGAACCGGAATCTGATGACATCATGGTTCTTCTTGTCTGTGTCCCTGCCGTGGGTACACCACACATCACGGTCACCCCAGAGCCAAAACCTGTTGTTTTGCTTTGATCTTTTGGAATGTGGAATGTAGAATTTGGAATTCAGAATTTAGGATTTAGAACTGGAATTCGGAATTTAGGATTTAGAACCGGAATCTGATGACATCATGGTTCTTCTTGTCTGTGTCCCTGCCGTGGGTACACCACACATCACGGTCACCCCAGAGCCAAAACCTGTTGTTTTGCTTTGATCTTTTGGAATGTAGAATTTGGAATGTGGAATGTAGAATTTGGAATTCGGAATTTAGAATTCGGAATTTAGAATTCGGAATCCAGAATTTAGAACCGGAATCTGATGACATCATGGTTCTTCTTGTCTGTGTCCCTGCCGTGGGCACACCACACATCACGGTCACCCCAGAGCCAAAACTTATTTTGGTTTGATCTTTTGGAATGTAGAATTTGGAATGTGGAATGTAGAATTTGGAATTCAGAATTTAGGATTTAGAACCGGAATTCGGAATTTAGGATTTAGAACTGTAATCTGATGACATCATGGTTATTCTTGTCTGCGTCTCTGCCTTGGGTACACCACACATCACGGTCACCCCAGAGCCAAAACTTCTTGTTTTGCTTTGATCTTTAGAATGTAGAATTTGGAATTTAGAATTGGGATCAGAATTTGGAATTTAGAATTCGGAATTTAGGATTTAGAACCGGAATCTGATGACATCATGGTTCTCTTGTCTGTGTCCCTGCCGTGGGTACACCACACGTCATGGTCACCCCAGAGCCAAAACCTGTTGTTTTGCTTTGGTCTTTTAGAATGTAGAATTTGGAATGTGGAATTTGGAATTTAGAACTTGAACCGGAATTCGGAATTTAGGGTTTAGACTGTAATCTGATGACATCATGGTTCTTTATGTCTGTTTCCCTGCCTTGCATACACCACACATCACGGTCACGCCAGAGCCAGAACTTCTTGTTTTGGGTTGATCTTTTGGAATGTAGAATTTGGAATTCGGAATCCAGAGCTTAGAACCGGAATCTGATGACATCATGGTTCTTCTTGTCTGTGTCCCTGCCTTGGGTACACCACACATCAAGGTCACCCAAGAGCCAAAACTTGTTTGGTTTGATCTTTTGGAATGTGGAATGTCGAATTTGGAATTCGGAATTTAGAAATTCGGAATCCAGAATTTAGAACCGGAATCTGATGACATCATGGTTCTTCTTGTCTGTGTCCCTGTCGTGGGCACACCACACATCACGGTCACCCCAGAGCCAAAACTTATTTTGGTTTGATCTTTTGGAATGTAGAATTTGGAATGTAGAATTGGAATTCAGAATTTAGGATTTAGAACCGGAATTTGAATTTAGGATTTAGAACCGGAATTTGGAATTTAGGATTTAGAACTGTAATCTGATGACATCATGGTTATTCTTGTCTGCGTCTCTGCCTTGGGTACACCACACATCACGGTCACCCTAGAGCCCAAACTTGTTGTTTTGCTTTGATCTTTTGGAATGTAGGATTTGGAATGTGGAATTTAGAATTTGGAATTCGGAAATTTAGAATTCGGAATCCATAACTTAGAACCGGGAAATCTGATGACATCATGGGTTCTTCTTGTCTGTGTCCCTGCCGTGGGTACACCACACATCACGGTCACCCCAGAGCCAAAACCTGTTGTTTTGCTTTGATCTTTTGGAATGTGGAATGTAGAATTTGGAATTCAGAATTTAGGATTTAGAACTGGAATTCGGAATTTAGGATTTAGAACCGGAATCTGATGACATCATGGTTCTTCTTGTCTGTGTCCCTGCCGTGGTACACCACACATCACGGTCACCCCCAGAGCCAAAACCTGTTGTTTTGCTTTGATCTTTTGGAATGTAGAATTTGGGAATGTGGAATGTAGAATTTGGAATTCGGAATTTAGAATTCGGAATCCAGAATTTAGAACCGGAATCTGATGACATCATGGTTCTTCTTGTCTGTGTCCCTGCCGTGGCACACCACACATCACGGTCACCCCAGAGCAAAACTTATTTTGGTTTGATCTTTTGGAATGTAGAATTTGGAATGTGGAATGTAGAATTTGGGAATTCAGAATTTAGGATTTAGAACCGGGAATTCGGAATTTAGGATTTAGAACTGTAATCTGATGACATCATGGTTATTCTTGTCTGCGTCTCTGCCTTGGGTACACCACACATCACGGTCACCCCAGAGCCAAAACTTCTTGTTTTGCTTGATCTTTTAGAATGTAGAATTGGAATTTAGAATTGGGATTCAGAATTTGAATTTAGAATTCGGAATTTAGGATGTAGAACCGGAATCTGATGACATCATGGTTCTTCTTGTCTGTGTCCCTGCCGTGGGTACACCACACGTCATGGTCACCCCAGAGCCAAAACCTGTTGTTTTGCTTTGGTCTTTTAGAATGTAGAATTTGGAATGTGGAATTGGAATTAGAACTTGAACCGGAATTCGGAATTTAGGGTTTAGAACTGTAATCTGATGACATCATGGTTCTTTATGTCTGTGTCCCTGCCTTGCATACACCACACATCACGGTCACGCCAGAGCCAGAACTTCTTGTTTTGGGTTGATCTTTTGGAATGTAGAATTTGGAATTCGGAATCCAGAGCTTAGAACCGGAATCTGATGACATCATGGTTCTTCTTGTCTGTGTCCCTGCCTTGGGTACACCACACATCAGAGTCACCCAAGAGCCAAAACTTGTTTTGGTTTGATCTTTTGGAATGTGGAATGTCGAATTTGGAATTCGGAATTTAGAATTCGGAATCCAGAATTTAGAACCGGAATCTGATGACATCATGGTTCTTCTTGTCTGTGTCCCTGTCGTGGGCACACCACACATCACGGTCACCCCAGAGCCAAAACTTATTTTGGTTTGATCTTTTGGAATGTAGAATTTGGAATGTAGAATTTGGAATTCAGAATTTAGGATTTAGAACCGGAATTTGGAATTTAGGATTTAGAACCGGAATTTGGAATTAGGATTTAGAACTGTAATCTGATGACATCATGGTTATTCTTGTCTGCGTCTCTGCCTTGGGTACACCACCACATCACGGTCACCCTAGAGCCAAAACTTGTTGTTTTGCTTTGATCTTTTGGAATGTAGGATTTGGAATGTGGAATTTAGAATTTGGAATTCGGAATTTAGAATTCGGAATCCATAACTTAGAAACCGGAATCTGATGACATCATGGTTCTTCTTGTCTGTGTCCCTGCCGTGGGTACACCACACCATCACGGTCACCCCAGAGCCAAAACCTGTTGTTTTGCTTTGATCTTTTGGAATGTGGAATGTAGAATTTGGAATTCAGAATTTAGGATTTAGAACTGGAATTCGGAATTTAGGATTTAGAACCGGAATCTGATGACATCATGGTTCTTCTTGTCTGTGTCCTGCCGTGGGTACACCACACATCACGGTCACCCCAGAGCCAAACCTGTTGTTTTGCTTTGATCTTTTGGAATGTAGAATTTGGAATGTGGAATGTAGAATTTGGAATTCGGAATTTAGAATTCGGAATTTAGAATTCGGAATCCAGAATTTAGAACCGGAATCTGATGACATCATGGTTCTTCTTGTCTGTGTCCCTGCCGTGGGCACACCACACATCACGGTCACCCCAGAGCCAAAACTTATTTTGGTTTGATCTTTTGGAATGTAGAATTTGGAATGTGGAATGTAGAATTTGGAATTCGGAATTTAGGATTTAGAACTGTAATCTGATGACATCATGGTTATTCTTGTCTGCGTCTCTGCCTTGGGTACACCACACATCACGGTCACCCCAGAGCCAAAACTTCTTGTTTTGCTTTGATCTTTTAGAATGTAGAATTTGGAATTTAGAATTGGGATTCAGAATTTGGAATTTAGAATTCGGAATTTAGGATTTAGAACCGGAATCTGATGACATCATGGTTCTTCTTGTCTGTGTCCCTGCCGTGGGTACACCACACGTCATGGTCACCCCAGAGCCAAAACCTGTTGTTTTGCTTTGGTCTTTTAGAATGTAGAATTTGGAATGTGGAATTTGGAATTTAGAACTTGAACCGGAATTCGGAATTTAGGGTTTAGAACTGTAATCTGATGACATCATGGTTCTTTATGTCTGTGTCCCTGCCTTGCATACACCACACATCACGGTCACGCCAGAGCCAGAACTTCTTGTTTTGGGTTGATCTTTTGGAATGTAGAATTTGGAATTCGGAATCCAGAGCTTAGAACCGGAATCTGATGACATCATGGTTCTTCTTGTCTGTGTCCCTGCCTTGGGTACACCACACATCAGAGTCACCCAAGAGCCAAAACTTGTTTTGGTTTGATCTTTTGGAATGTGGAATGTCGAATTTGGAATTCGGAATTTAGAATTCGGAATCCAGAATTAGAACCGGAATCTGATGACATCATGGTTCTTCTTGTCTGTGTCCCTGTCGTGGGCACACCACACATCACGGTCACCCCAGAGCCAAAACTTATTTTGGTTTGATCTTTTGGAATGTAGAATTTGGAATGTAGAATTTGGAATTCAGAATTTAGGATTTAGAACCGGAATTTGGAATTTAGGATTTAGAACCGGAATTTGGAATTTAGGATTTAGAACTGTAATCTGATGACATCATGGTTATTCTTGTCTGCGTCTCTGCCTTGGGTACACCACACATCACGGTCACCCTAGAGCCAAAACTTGTTGTTTTGCTTTGATCTTTTGGAATGTAAGATTTGGAATGTGGAATTTAGAATTTGGAATTCGGAATTTAGAATTCGGAATCCATAACTTAGAACCGGAATCTGATGACATCATGGTTCTTCTTGTCTGTGTCCCTGCCGTGGGTACACCACACATCACGGTCACCCCAGAGCCAAAACCTGTTGTTTTGCTTTGATCTTTTGGAATGTGGAATGTAGAATTTGGAATTCAGAATTTAGGATTTAGAACTGGAATTCGGAATTTAGGATTTAGAACCGGAATCTGATGACATCATGGTTCTTCTTGTCTGTGTCCCTGCCGTGGGTACACCACACATCACGGTCACCCCAGAGCCAAAACCTGTTGTTTTGCTTCGATCTTTTGGAATGTAGAATTTGGAATGTGGAATGTAGAATTTGGAATTCGGAATTTAGAATTCGGAATTTAGAATTCGGAATCCAGAATTTAGAACCGGAATCTGATGACATCATGGTTCTTCTTGTCTGTGTCCCTGCCGTGGGCATACCACACATCACGGTCACCCCAGAGCCAAAACTTATTTTGGTTTGATCTTTTGAATGTAGAATTTGGAATGTGGAATGTAGAATTTGGAATTCAGAATTTAGGATTTAGAACCGGAATTCGGAATTTAGGATTTAGAACTGTAATCTGATGACATCATGGTTATTCTTGTCTGCGTCTCTGCCTTGGGTACACCACACATCACGGTCACCCCAGAGCCAAAACTTCTTGTTTTGCTTTGATCTTTTAGAATGTAGAATTTGGAATTTAGAATTGGGATTCAGAATTTGGAATTTAGAATTCGGAATTTAGGATTTAGAACCGGAATCTGATGACATCATGGTTCTTCTTGTCTGTGTCCCTGCCGTGGGTACACCACACGTCATGGTCACCCCAGAGCCAAAACCTGTTGTTTTGCTTTGGTCTTTTAGAATGTAGAATTTGGAATGTGGAATTTGGAATTTAGAACTTGAACCGGAATTCGGAATTTAGGGTTTAGAACTGTAATCTGATGACATCATGGTTCTTTATGTCTGTGTCCCTGCCTTGCATACACCACACATCACGGTCACGCCAGAGCCAGAACTTCTTGTTTTGGGTTGATCTTTTGGAATGTAGAATTTGGAATTCGGAATCCAGAGCTTAGAACCGGAATCTGATGACATCATGGTTCTTCTTGTCTGTGTCCCTGCCTTGGGTACACCACACATCAGAGTCACCCAAGAGCCAAAACTTGTTTTGGTTTGATCTTTTGGAATGTGGAATGTCGAATTTGGAATTCGGAATTTAGAATTCGGAATCCAGAATTTAGAACCGGAATCTGATGACATCATGGTTCTTCTTGTCTGTGTCCCTGTCGTGGGCACACCACACATCACGGTCACCCCAGAGCCAAAACTTATTTTGGTTTGATCTTTTGGAATGTAGAATTTGGAATGTAGAATTTGGAATTCAGAATTTAGGATTTAGAACCGGAATTTGGAATTTAGGATTTAGAACCGGAATTTGGAATTTAGGATTTAGAACTGTAATCTGATGACATCATGGTTATTCTTGTCTGCGTCTCTGCCTTGGGTACACCACACATCACGGTCACCCTAGAGCCAAAACTTGTTGTTTTGCTTTGATCTTTTGGAATGTAGGATTTGGAATGTGGAATTTAGAATTTGGAATTCGGAATTTAGAATTCGGAATCCATAACTTAGAACCGGAATCTGATGACATCATGGTTCTTCTTGTCTGTGTCCCTGCCGTGGGTACACCACACATCACGGTCACCCCAGAGCCAAAACCTGTTGTTTTGCTTTGATCTTTTGGAATGTGGAATGTAGAATTTGGAATTCAGAATTTAGGATTTAGAACTGGAATTCGGAATTTAGGATTTAGAACCGGAATCTGATGACATCATGGTTCTTCTTGTCTGTGTCCCTGCCGTGGGTACACCACACATCACGGTCACCCCAGAGCCAAAACCTGTTGTTTTGCTTTGATCTTTGGAATGTAGAATTTGGAATGTGGAATGTAGAATTTGGAATTCGGAATTTAGAATTCGGAATTTAGAATTCGGAATCCAGAATTTAGAACCGGAATCTGATGACATCATGGTTCTTCTTGTCTGTGTCCCTGCCGTGGGCACACCACACATCACGGTCACCCCAGAGCCAAAACTTATTTTGGTTTGATCTTTTGGAATGTAGAATTTGGAATGTGGAATGTAGAATTTGGAATTCAGAATTTAGGATTTAGAACCGGAATTCGGAATTTAGGATTTAGAACTGTAATCTGATGACATCATGGTTATTCTTGTCTGCGTCTCTGCCTTGGGTACACCACACATCACGGTCACCCCAGAGCCAAAACTTCTTGTTTTGCTTTGATCTTTTAGAATGTAGAATTTGGAATTTAGAATTGGGATTCAGAATTTGGAATTTAGAATTCGGAATTTAGGATTTAGAACCGGAATCTGATGACATCATGGTTCTTCTTGTCTGTGTCCCTGCCGTGGGTACACCACACGTCATGGTCACCCCAGAGCCAAAACCTGTTGTTTTGCTTTGGTCTTTAGAATGTAGAATTTGGAATGTGGAATTTGGAATTTAGAACTTGAACCGGAATTCGGAATTTAGGGTTTAGAACTGTAATCTGATGACATCATGGTTCTTTATGTCTGTGTCCCTGCCTTGCATA
The DNA here is from genome assembly GCA_014281875.1 of Nibea albiflora. Lineage (NCBI taxonomy): Eukaryota > Metazoa > Chordata > Actinopteri > Sciaenidae > Nibea > Nibea albiflora. The sequence continues at coordinate 4,108,864 of CM024812.1, read as the reverse complement.
CACCACACATCACGGTCACGCCAGAGCCAGAACTTCTTGTTTTGGGTTGATCTTTTGGAATGTAGAATTTGGAATTCGGAATCCAGAGCTTAGAACCGGAATCTGATGACATCATGGTTCTTCTTGTCTGTGTCCCTGCCTTGGGTACACCACACATCAGAGTCACCCAAGAGCCAAAACTTGTTTTGGTTTGATCTTTTGGAATGTGGAATGTCGAATTTGGAATTCGGAATTTAGAATTCGGAATCCAGAATTTAGAACCGGAATCTGATGACATCATGGTTCTTCTTGTCTGTGTCCCTGTCGTGGGCACACCACACATCACGGTCACCCCAGAGCCAAAACTTATTTTGGTTTGATCTTTTGGAATGTAGAATTTGGAATGTAGAATTTGGAATTCAGAATTTAGGATTTAGAACCGGAATTTGGAATTTAGGATTTAGAACCGGAATTTGGAATTTAGGATTTAGAACTGTAATCTGATGACATCATGGTTATTCTTGTCTGCGTCTCTGCCTTGGGTACACCACACATCACGGTCACCCTAGAGCCAAAACTTGTTGTTTTGCTTTGATCTTTTGGAATGTAGGATTTGGAATGTGGAATTTAGAATTTGGAATTCGGAATTTAGAATTCGGAATCCATAACTTAGAACCGGAATCTGATGACATCATGGTTCTTCTTGTCTGTGTCCCTGCCGTGGGTACACCACACATCACGGTCACCCCAGAGCCAAAACCTGTTGTTTGCTTTGATCTTTTGGAATGTGGAATGTAGAATTTGGAATTCAGAATTTAGGATTTAGAACTGGAATTCGGAATTTAGGATTTAGAACCGGAATCTGATGACATCATGGTTCTTCTTGTCTGTGTCCCTGCCGTGGGTACACCACACATCACGGTCACCCCAGAGCCAAAACCTGTTGTTTTGCTTTGATCTTTTGGAATGTAGAATTTGGAATGTGGAATGTAGAATTTGGAATTCGGAATTTAGAATTCGGAATTTAGAATTCGGAATCCAGAATTTAGAACCGGAATCTGATGACATCATGGTTCTTCTTGTCTGTGTCCCTGCCGTGGGCACACCACACATCACGGTCACCCCAGAGCCAAAACTTATTTTGGTTTGATCTTTTGGAATGTAGAATTTGGAATGTGGAATGTAGAATTTGGAATTCAGAATTTAGGATTTAGAACCGGAATTCGGAATTTAGGATTTAGAACTGTAATCTGATGACATCATGGTTATTCTTGTCTGCGTCTCTGCCTTGGGTACACCACACATCACGGTCACCCCAGAGCCAAAACTTCTTGTTTTGCTTTGATCTTTTAGAATGTAGAATTTGGAATTTAGAATTGGGATTCAGAATTTGGAATTTAGAATTCGGAATTTAGGATTTAGAACCGGAATCTGATGACATCATGGTTCTTCTTGTCTGTGTCCCTGCCGTGGGTACACCACACGTCATGGTCACCCCAGAGCCAAAACCTGTTGTTTTGCTTTGGTCTTTTAGAATGTAGAATTTGGAATGTGGAATTTGGAATTTAGAACTTGAACCGGAATTCGGAATTTAGGGTTTAGAACTGTAATCTGATGACATCATGGTTCTTTATGTCTGTGTCCCTGCCTTGCATACACCACACATCACGGTCACGCCAGAGCCAGAACTTCTTGTTTTGGGTTGATCTTTTGGAATGTAGAATTTGGAATTCGGAATCCAGAGCTTAGAACCGGAATCTGATGACATCATGGTTCTTCTTGTCTGTGTCCCTGCCTTGGGTACACCACACATCAGAGTCACCCAAGAGCCAAAACTTGTTTTGGTTTGATCTTTTGGAATGTGGAATGTCGAATTTGGAATTCGGAATTTAGAATTCGGAATCCAGAATTTAGAACCGGAATCTGATGACATCATGGTTCTTCTTGTCTGTGTCCCTGTCGTGGGCACACCACACATCACGGTCACCCCAGAGCCAAAACTTATTTTGGTTTGATCTTTTGGAATGTAGAATTTGGAATGTAGAATTTGGAATTCAGAATTTAGGATTTAGAACCGGAATTTGGAATTTAGGATTTAGAACCGGAATTTGGAATTTAGGATTTAGAACTGTAATCTGATGACATCATGGTTATTCTTGTCTGCGTCTCTGCCTTGGGTACACCACACATCACGGTCACCCTAGAGCCAAAACTTGTTGTTTTGCTTTGATCTTTTGGAATGTAGGATTTGGAATGTGGAATTTAGAATTTGGAATTCGGAATTTAGAATTCGGAATCCATAACTTAGAACCGGAATCTGATGACATCATGGTTCTTCTTGTCTGTGTCCCTGCCGTGGGTACACCACACATCACGGTCACCCCAGAGCCAAAACCTGTTGTTTTGCTTTGATCTTTTGGAATGTGGAATGTAGAATTTGGAATTCAGAATTTAGGATTTAGAACTGGAATTCGGAATTTAGGATTTAGAACCGGAATCTGATGACATCATGGTTCTTCTTGTCTGTGTCCCTGCCGTGGGTACACCACACATCACGGTCACCCCAGAGCCAAAACCTGTTGTTTTGCTTTGATCTTTTGGAATGTAGAATTTGGAATGTGGAATGTAGAATTTGGAATTCGGAATTTAGAATTCGGAATTTAGAATTCGGAATCCAGAATTTAGAACCGGAATCTGATGACATCATGGTTCTTCTTGTCTGTGTCCCTGCCGTGGGCACACCACACATCACGGTCACCCCAGAGCCAAAACTTATTTTGGTTTGATCTTTTGGAATGTAGAATTTGGAATGTGGAATGTAGAATTTGGAATTCAGAATTTAGGATTTAGAACCGGAATTCGGAATTTAGGATTTAGAACTGTAATCTGATGACATCATGGTTATTCTTGTCTGCGTCTCTGCCTTGGGTACACCACACATCACGGTCACCCCAGAGCCAAAACTTCTTGTTTTGCTTTGATCTTTTAGAATGTAGAATTTGGAATTTAGAATTGGGATTCAGAATTTGGAATTTAGAATTCGGAATTTAGGATTTAGAACCGGAATCTGATGACATCATGGTTCTTCTTGTCTGTGTCCCTGCCGTGGGTACACCACACGTCATGGTCACCCCAGAGCCAAAACCTGTTGTTTTGCTTTGGTCTTTTAGAATGTAGAATTTGGAATGTGGAATTTGGAATTTAGAACTTGAACCGGAATTCGGAATTTAGGGTTTAGAACTGTAATCTGATGACATCATGGTTCTTTATGTCTGTGTCCCTGCCTTGCATACACCACACATCACGGTCACGCCAGAGCCAGAACTTCTTGTTTTGGGTTGATCTTTTGGAATGTAGAATTTGGAATTCGGAATCCAGAGCTTAGAACCGGAATCTGATGACATCATGGTTCTTCTTGTCTGTGTCCCTGCCTTGGGTACACCACACATCAGAGTCACCCAAGAGCCAAAACATGTTTTGGTTTGATCTTTTGGAATGTGGAATGTCGAATTTGGAATTCGGAATTTAGAATTCGGAATCCAGAATTTAGAACCGGAATCTGATGACATCATGGTTCTTCTTGTCTGTGTCCCTGTCGTGGGCACACCACACATCACGGTCACCCCAGAGCCAAACTTATTTTGGTTTGATCTTTTGGAATGTAGAATTTGGAATGTAGAATTTGGAATTCAGAATTTAGGATTTAGAACCGGAATTTGGAATTTAGGATTTAGAACCGGAATTTGGAATTTAGGATTTAGAACTGTAATCTGATGACATCATGGTTATTCTTGTCTGCGTCTCTGCCTTGGGTACACCACACATCACGGTCACCCTAGAGCCAAAACTTGTTGTTTTGCTTTGATCTTTTGGAATGTAGGATTTGGAATGTGGAATTTAGAATTTGGAATTCGGAATTAGAATTCGGAATCCATAACTTAGAACCGGAATCTGATGACATCATGGTTCTTCTTGTCTGTGTCCCTGCCGTGGGTACACCACACATCACGGTCACCCCAGAGCCAAAACCTGTTGTTTTGCTTTGATCTTTTGGAATGTGGAATGTAGAATTTGGAATTCAGAATTTAGGATTTAGAACTGGAATTCGGAATTTAGGATTTAGAACCGGAATCTGATGACATCATGGTTCTTCTTGTCTGTGTCCCTGCCGTGGGTACACCACACATCACGGTCACCCCAGAGCCAAAACCTGTTGTTTTGCTTTGATCTTTTGGAATGTAGAATTTGGAATGTGGAATGTAGAATTTGGAATTCGGAATTTAGAATTCGGAATTTAGAATTCGGAATCCAGAATTTAGAACCGGAATCTGATGACATCATGGTTCTTCTTGTCTGTGTCCCTGCCGTGGGCACACCACACATCACGGTCACCCCAGAGCCAAAACTTATTTTGGTTTGATCTTTTGGAATGTAGAATTTGGAATGTGGAATGTAGAATTTGGAATTCGGAATTTAGGATTTAGAACTGTAATCTGATGACATCATGGTTATTCTTGTCTGCGTCTCTGCCTTGGGTACACCACACATCACGGTCACCCCAGAGCCAAAACTTCTTGTTTTGCTTTGATCTTTTAGAATGTAGAATTTGGAATTTAGAATTGGGATTCAGAATTTGGAATTTAGAATTCGGAATTTAGGATTTAGAACCGGAATCTGATGACATCATGGTTCTTCTTGTCTGTGTCCCTGCCGTGGGTACACCACACGTCATGGTCACCCCAGAGCCAAAACCTGTTGTTTTGCTTTGGTCTTTTAGAATGTAGAATTTGGAATGTGGAATTTGGAATTTAGAACTTGAACCGGAATTCGGAATTTAGGGTTTAGAACTGTAATCTGATGACATCATGGTTCTTTATGTCTGTGTCCCTGCCTTGCATACACCACACATCACGGTCACGCCAGAGCCAGAACTTCTTGTTTTGGGTTGATCTTTTGGAATGTAGAATTTGGAATTCGGAATCCAGAGCTTAGAACCGGAATCTGATGACATCATGGTTCTTCTTGTCTGTGTCCCTGCCTTGGGTACACCACACATCAGAGTCACCCAAGAGCCAAAACTTGTTTTGGTTTGATCTTTTGGAATGTGGAATGTCGAATTTGGAATTCGGAATTTAGAATTCGGAATCCAGAATTTAGAACCGGAATCTGATGACATCATGGTTCTTCTTGTCTGTGTCCCTGTCGTGGGCACACCACACATCACGGTCACCCCAGAGCCAAAACTTATTTTGGTTTGATCTTTTGGAATGTAGAATTTGGAATGTAGAATTTGGAATTCAGAATTTAGGATTTAGAACCGGAATTCGGAATTTAGGATTTAGAACTGTAATCTGATGACATCATGGTTATTCTTGTCTGCGTCTCTGCCTTGGGTACACCACACATCACGGTCACCCTAGAGCCAAAACTTGTTTTGGTTTGATCTTTTGGAATGTAGGATTTGGAATGTGGAATGTAGAATCTGGAATTCAGAATTTAGGATTTAGAACCGGAATTCGGAATTTAGGATTTAGAACTGTAATCTGATGACATCATTTTTATTCTTGTCTGCATCTCTGCCTTGGGTACACCACACATCACGGTCACCCCAGGGCCAAAACCTGTTGTTTTGCTTTGATCTTTTAGAATGTAGAATTTGGAATGAGGAATGTAGAATTTGGAATTCGGAATTTAGGATTTAGAACCGGAATCTGATGACATCATGGTTCTTCTTGTCTGTGTCCCTGCCTTGGGTACACCACACATCAGAGTCACCCAAGAGCCAAAACTTGTTTTGGTTTGATCTTTTGGAATGTGGAATGTCGAATTTGGAATTTAGAATTCGGAATCCAGAACTTAGAACCGGAATCTGATGACATCGTGGTTCTTCTTGTCTGTGTCCCTGCCGTGGGCACACCACACATCACGGTCACCCCAGAGCCAAAACCTGTTGTTTTGGTTTGATCTTTTGGAATGTAGAATTTGGAATGTGGAATGTAGAATTTGGAATTCAGAATTTAGGATTTAGAACCGGAATTCGGAATTTAGGATTTAGAACTGTAATCTGATGACATCATGGTTATTTTTGTCTGCGTCTCTGCCTTGGGTACACCAGACATCACGGTCACCCCAGGGCCAAAACTTGTTCTGGTTTGATCTTTTGGAATGTGGAATGTCGAATTTGGAATTCGGAATTTAGAATTCGGATTCCAGAACTTGGAACTGGAATCTGATGACATCATGGTTCTTCTTGTTTGTGTCCCTGCTTTGGGTACACCACACATCACGGTCACCCCAGAGTCAAAACTTGTTGTTTTGCTTTGATCTTTTAGAATGTAGAATTTGGCGTTCAGAATGTAGAACTTAGAACCGGAATTCTGAATTTAGAATTTAGAACTGGAGTTTGATGACATGATGATTCTTCATGTCTGTGTCCCTGCCTTGGGTACACCACACATCACGGTCACCCCAGAACCAAAACTTATTGTTTTGCTTTAACCCTCGTGTCGTCCTCTGGGTTGAGAATGTCCGTTTGTGTGTGCGTGCGTGCAGTAGGATATGTCGTTGTGCATGACATTTGTGATTCTTGAAACGGTTATCTTTTGTTTCTGAATAAGAAAGTAAGAAAAAAAGGAATCAAGGAAAAGATTAGATTAGAAGAAGAAGATTACACAAACACTTGATATCACAGAGTCGCTACTTTATTGTAGCCCTAGCGTTGTACTCTGGGTCAAAGTGACCCTGTGGCTGAAAACGGCCCTTTTTGTGTGCATGCGTGTCTCCGTGCAGTTTGAGTTCTCGTTGTGCATAACATTTCTGATTCTTGAAGTGGTTATCTTTTGTTGTGTTTTATTTTATTTTATTCATTTTGTTTTGAATAATAGGAACAGAGTAAGAAACAGAATAAAGGAAATGATGACACAAATGCTTCATATCACAGGGCCACTACTTTATTTTACTTATCCCTTTCTTTGTTGTCATCATAACAAAAGGTCACACACACACACACACAAAACATATCGCTTTAGTCAATTCTGTCGGGTCCATCTCTGTATGGCGTCAGTGCCTCTTGACAGAGGTTAAGACAGGTCAAGACACTCATCTCGGTCACGTGATATGTTACAAACATCTTTGGAAAGCTTCTTCAGCGACCAAAACAAAATTATGGAATAGACTGGACTACGGCAGCAAAACCATTGAATGAATGAACACCAACAAAGAGTAACCCTGAACACAAGCGGTTGTCAATCAACCGTTAAAGTTGTTAAAATTGTGCTCGCAGACGTGGTTTATAGGAGGCGTGGTTTGAAGCGGCTCTGGCTGCAGCTTGACCCTTCTCCGGGACTCGGGAACTTTGATGAAATCAATCTAAGTAGACCGTTATTTTTCACAAAAAAAAAAAGTACATTTTTAAAAAATGTTCGTATGAGTATAATTGAGCTCTCTACGACGTAAATTAACTTTGAGGTGTTACACAGGACACACACCGGGGACGTTAGCGCCACGTAACGGCTGCGCCACGGTTCAGCTCCATCCTCTGCCCGGCGTCAACTCACACCAGGCGTGTACTGGCAGTGTTACGGCAGCGTAGCGAAGTAGCCGTATTCACGCAAGATCACGAGATCACGCGAGAATCCTGAACGTATGCGAGTCCCCGCGATAAACTGTGTATAAAAGAAAAAACAACAACAACAAACAAACAGCTAACTATGCTTCTCTGACGTGGGAGAGATTATTAAAAGGATCTGTTGTGTCATAAATTATTGTGTTGTTCCACTTCAACAATTAGTCTCTTGTTGTTCATGTTGAGACTCTTTGATTGATTGACTGCTGACCTGGTGCCACCGGTCATGACGTAATGTGGACGTGAAGCTGTGACAGGCGACATGAACTGCATATTGTGTTTTATTTTGAAAGGGGCCGGAAGTGGGGTTAGGGTTAGCAAACACGTTTATACTGGAGTCAATTGAGAACCCAGGGTGTTTATTACTGACGTGGAAGGTCACCTTTTTCGTCAGTATCAAACGCCTAGGGGCGTGACAAATCGTCTGTATTTTACGCCTTGTAATGAGAACGGGTTGATGGTTGAGCTCCGGGAGGGTTAGACTGATTTTTAAAAAGTTAACTTAGTTGGTGAGTTATTATGATTATTGTTATTATTTATTATTAGTGTTGTTGTTAGTAGTAGTGGTAGTAGTAGTAGCAGCAGCAGCAGTAGGAGCAATAGTAGTGGTAGTAGTAGCAGCAGTAGTAGCAGCAGCAGTAGTAGTAGCAGCAGTAGAAGTAGTAGCAGCAGCAGCAGCAGTAGTAGTAGTAATCATTATTAAAAACAGACCTCCTCATGCCCTTGGTACACCATGCCGTTCTACCAGGGGAACAGACATCCAGACAGTCAGAGCTCCAGGACGGGGCATCTCTGAAGCTGACGATTGTCCAGGCAGGAGAGCACACTCTTGCGTGTGTGAGATGAAGGATGGGGTGCCTGGCACCCAGAGTATGACTTTAAACTCTGCTCCTGAAACTCTGCTTTAAGCTCCAAATCATCACCGTTGTCGTCGTCATCAATACTATCACTATTATTATTTCACCATATGTAAATCCTGTGCTCATCTTCTGTATGACTTGTTTACTTGTTTTGAGACCTTTTGGAATTAAGAACCACAATCATAGTTCCGTTGCTTTCATCTTGGTTCTGACCCCGCCTCCAGGGTTCTGTCCCCGCCTCCTACCTGTGAGTGAGTGTGTGACTGACTGACTGATTTAAAAAAGTTTACTTAATTGGTGAGTTATTATGATTATGATTATTATTGTTGTTGTTAGTAGGAGTAGTAATAGCAGAAACAAAAGTAGTAATAGTAGTAGTAATAGCAGCAGCAGCAGTAGTAGTAGTGTTAGTAGTAGCAGTAATCATTGAGTGTGCCTGAAAGAGCACACTCTTTACTATCCACCCGGCTTATTGAGTGTGCCTGAAAGAGCACACTCTTTACTATCCACCCGGCTTATTCTTATTATTGAGTGTGCCTGAAAGAGCACACTCTTTACTATCCACCCGGCTTATTCTTCTTCTTCCGCTTATTATTCTTGCTCGTGTTTCGTCGGTTCGCTTCTGCTCCCAGAGTTTTTGTCGCACATACACAAACGAGTCAAAACGACCGGCTCGGCAAGGACACGATGGGAAAGTGGTATTCAAAAAGTTTCACCGAACGGTTTGGCAGCTATACGCCAAAAACCGTGCCAAAAAATGAATGGGTGTGTATTGCGTGAACTTTCCAGAGCTAGAGGGCGTGATGTCATCGCCAGAGTGCAGAGAGAGAGAAAAATTTATCGAAAAATACATTTATAAACTGCGACTGCGGCCGCAAATGTCAAGCTACAGAAATCATTTATAGCTAGAAACGTAGGAAAATTTCTCGCCGTCGCATAGATACCACTGCTGAAGCTGTCAGTATTATAGTTTTGGCCTCACACACCAAGAAGCTTCACCCACTCCCCTCAACTGTCCCATTGACTCCAATGTTAATTTGAGAGGAGAAATTACCAGAAGCAGCAGGGAGCATCTGCTCTTTACCACATGATGAATGCCAGAGTTTTTAACATTTAGCTCTCAAACTGGGCACAGAACTGGTCGAGAAGTAGCCGGCGATCACTTATCTTTCGGCTTTTGGATACGACACACGGTTTGGGATTAAATGCCGTCTGTTCGCAAGGGCTTCATTTGGTTCCTCTCTCCCTCTCTGGGCAGTTTCAACTGACGATTTTAACAGGTGCAAGTGCTCTGCTGATTAGCGCCCAGCAGTTGGCCCTGGTTGCTTGGCAACCTTAAGCCTGATGAGGGAGCAGAGAGGGGAGGGGCTGTTTTCACTGTTGCTGATGTGACACAAGTCAATTTTAACTTGTCTGTCCAAAATGACAGAGACAGCAGAGTAGCTAGCATGTTAGTGGCTAACGTTGACACGCTAGCAATTAGCATTAGCATGTTAGCATTAGCATGTTAGCATCGAAATCTATTTCATTTTTAGTGGCTAAAAAGCATGCTCATTGCTAACATTCGCAGCTTATGCTAAAATTAGTGACTAGCGCATCATGCTAATTGCTAACATTAGCAGCTAATGCTAATTTTAAGTAGCTTGAAATTAGTAGTAGCATTAGTGGCAGCACAGCATTAGCATGTTAGCAATTAGCACGTTAGCATTAGCATGTTAGCATTGAAATCTATTTCATTTTTAGAGGATAAAAAACATGCTCATTGCTAACATTAGCAGCCAATGCTAAAATTAGTGACTAGCGCCCTGTTACTCATTGCGCGGCTCGCGAGCCTCAGGCGGCTCGTGAAGCCCTACGTGGCGGCTCGCAAGCAAAAATAAAAAAATGAATAAAAAAATAACCAATACAAGTCATCCATAAGTAGCCTACTGACCATAGTGGGCGCAGGTACGCATTACAATAAATAGCATAATGCAACGACAAAACCCAACCTAATTTTGTCCTAAGGGAGCCGCCTTACCTAGCAACACACCTTACAATCATTTGTTTATCGATACGTGCACTGAAGTTCGAATTCGCGCGTGGGCGGCATTGCCATTAAGCGACGTAGGACATCATGTGAGATGCACGAATCACTGTCAAAAAATGGATCGTTTTGTTATTAAAAAGGGCCGAAAAATAGGCGAGGCAGGAGATGGAGAGAGACAGAGTGCGGTGAGAACTGATACAGGAGATGGGCAGACGCAGAGAGATGAAAGGAGCAGAGGGAGAGAGCGTGAGGATGCAGACCCGGACGAGGGAACGAGCAGCCAAACAGAAAGTCAAAATAAGAAAAGAAAGACAAGAAGTATACAAGACGAGCACAGAAAATTCCAAGACACATGGACAGATGAGTTTTTGTTTGTTCTGCACAACACGGCCCCACTTTGCTTATTGTGCAATGAAACCCGTGCCTGCTTCAAAAGGAGTAATTTAGAGAGGCACTTCAAAACGGCACATCCGCAATTTAACGTCAAATACCCCCCTGGCAGTGGCGAAAGGAAGAGTAAAATAACGCAGCTCACTGCTTCAGTTTGTGAGCAGCAGCGACTTATGCACAAAACAAACTCTACTGCGGAGCTTTTGACAGAGGCGTCTTATGAGATAGCTTGGATTTTGGCCCGGGGCAAAAAACCTTTCTCTGACTCTGAAATCGTTAAACACTGTTTTTTGGCGTCCGCAGAAATAATCTTCAGAGACTTCGCCAACAAAGATGAGATAGTCAAAAGATTAAAAGCACTGCAACTGTCCGATTCCACCATAATGAGGCGAATGGAGAATATAGGGAAGGACATCCGTGAACAGCTCTTCTCGGATCTGCGCTCTGCCCCGTGTTTCAGCATGGCTGTAGACGAGAGTACTGACGTCACGGACATAGCTCAGCTGTGCGTTTGGGTATGATTCCCGAAGGAAAGCTCTTTTCAAGAAGAAATGCTGTGCTTACTACCACTCCAGGGCCAAACAAGAGGAGAGAATATCCTCAATGCAATTTTGGCATTTTTTGAGGAAAATAACCTCAGCTGGTCCAAACTAGCAAGTGTCTGTACTGATGGTGCCCCAAGCATGCGAGGGAAAGAGAAGGGTCTTGTTGGCCTCATGAAAAAAAGGGATGAAATTCCAAATTTCACCAGCTTCCATTGCATCATACACCAGGAGGCCTTGGTGTCAAAATTGAAAAATCAAGCATTTCAAAACATCATGCAAATTGTTGTTCATGTGGTTAACTACATTGTGGCAAGGCCACTTAATCACAGACAGTTCAGACAATTAATTGATGACTATGAAACAGAATACAGCGACCTGGTGTTGCACAATGAAGTGAGATGGCTGTCTCGTGGGAGAGTGCTGGAACGGTTCCTGAGCCTCCTTCCTGAGATCAGCACCTTCTTGGACAGCAAGGGGAAGCAACAGCCAGAGTTGAAAGACCCACAGTGGATTGTGCAGCTGGCCCTCCTTACTGACATTACATGTCACCTGAATTCTCTCAACCTGCAACTCCAAGGAAGGGACAAGCTCCCAAGTGACATGCTGAGGGCAGTCAGAGCATTCCAAAGCAAAATAACTGCTCTGTGGATACCTGACAGAGAATTCATCCACTTCCCCAAACTCAGAGAAACAACTACACGGGACCCATCACTGCTGCAGCATTTCAGCTATACTGGATTTGTTTCAGTTTGGGAGGAACTGAAGCTTGAGTTTGAGTCCAGATTCAGTGATGTGATTGAGCACCAGAGCATTTTCAATTTTGTTGAGAGCCCCTTCAACGTGGATGTGTCCTCTCTCACTCCATCCATCTCTCAGCTCTGCCCTGGTGACCATGCTGCTCTGCAGTGTGAAATAGTTGAGCTGCAAACAAATGCCATTCTCCAAGCTGAACTCAAAGAGGGAGTTGGTCACTTCTGGAGTTTGGTTTCTGAGGAAAGATTTCCTACTTTGAAACCCCTTGTGCAGAAAGTGATGTCTTTTTTTTGTGAGCACATACACCTGCGAGTCAACATTTTCAACCATGAACACTATCAAAAGGAAACAGAGAAACAGACTGACAAATGCCCATCTTGAATGCCTCACTGTGATTGCAACAACAAATTACAAATACAACATCAAGAAGGTCAAGGCCATGCAAGCACTGTTCCGCTCATCCCTCTACTAAGGTAATAAATAAAAATATGCATCTTAATTGAAAATATGTTGCTTTTGTCTTTTTTTATGAACATTTTCAAAGGCGTGGTACGTTAATATACATGGGCGGCTCTCCTCCTGTTTTTTTTCTCCCTGTGTGGCTCTTGAGAAAAAAATAGTGAGTATCACTGGACTAGCGCATCATGCTAATTGCTAACATGAGTGGCTAATTCTGTTTTTAGTGGCTCAAAATTAGTGGTAGCATTTGCATGTTATCAATTAGCAATTAGCAGCGATGGGGCCAGAGTCAGGCACACTCAAAATTTCCGCGGGAATTTTCTAGTTAATGATTACTGCTACTACTAACACTACTACTACTCTACTACTACTCTACTACTCTAGTAGTAGGGAGTCGTAGTAAACGTATTTTTTAAGTCAGGTCCCGCGAAGAGAATTTCTGATTGTGACACATGAGACCGGTGTCAGCAAAGCAAGTTGTGATAAACTCTCCGGGTAATTTGCATGTTGACAGAAATATTTTAAAAAATCAGAATGATATCAAACACAAGAGAGCAGTCTGTGTACGAAGAGAACTACCTCTGCTACTTCTGTTTTTTTCCTTTTGTGATGTATTCTCATGTGAAAGTCACTAGCAGCTAAGTACTATGTATTCTCATGTGAAAGACACAGTTCAGCTCAGTGGTCCCCAACACCCGGGCCGCGGACCGGTACCGGCCCGTCGATCAATTGGTACCAGGCAGCACAAGAAATAATGAATTATTTCAGTTTTATGTATTATCTGAGTATGGACGATATTTTATTTTGAAAAGGGTTATTAACGGCAATTTTGAGCAACCATACAAGTCACGACACAAACTTCAGTTTGAGAAAACATTAATACACTTCATAATTATAATATTTTCGGCAATTACTACATAATAAACTCACATTTTCAGTCCCACACACACACATATGCTGTCCACACGCTACAACGACGTACTTGACTGCTACATGTATCACGCGCTGAACACGCACGTAATTAACTACTATTTGGTACATGAATTATACTCATCCATGCTGTCATTTTAAAACACAGAAGTACATTCTATATTTGTGATTTCTTTGCTCAGAAATTCTTCTTGTAATCATCTCATAAAAACAGACCTGAAGTAATCTCTGCATGTTTTATTTTCATTTGCAGAAATGACAAAACCAAAAACTGAACAGAAAAGTGTGCCCTTCCTGCCAGGCTACAAACACACTAAATCGGAAGACCTGTATTGGATGCCTGGGCAGCCTGGGAATTAACTCTTGTACCATCCTTCAAAAAGATTCCTTTCCACATCCTTCGGGACAGAAGTGTCCACGCCCAAAAAACACTCTAAAATCCTCATACATTAATATTTTTTTCTACCTCTTTTTTCATAAATCTCCTAAACAACTTCAGACTTGCTCAAAACTACCAAACATTGAATCATTGTCTGGATTTTAACCCTTTAAATGCCGGTTTAACTATTTGAAGGATTCATTATTTTTCCATATAACTAATAGTAGGGGCATGGAGTTTTGGTGGTGAATAGAGTCTTGGACATGTCAAAGATCAGCCACAAAATTGATTTGATTGCATTAGTATTTTTCATGTAATATCAAATAGTTCCTTTGAACACCCTTCGGTTCAAAAATGGCCCATTGAGTTCCATTCAAAGCACATGCTTTAATCTCACTGTCATTGCTGTGTAAAACCATGCATTCTGGGATGTCAGCATTTCATTCTGAAGAAAAGTAGATGACGTCACACCTCTGTGACATCACAGCTCAGTGACATCACACCTCTGTGACATCACAGCTCAGTGACATCACAACTTTAAAAACAGTGGATCAGCTGTGATGTCACAGACGTCACACCTCTGGGACATCACATCATGTACTGCACTGAAAACACAAAGCATTTAAAGCAACATGTTCATTTTGTGATTGAACTTTCAGAGTGTAACTCCATTCATCTGATGACACATGAGTGATTTAAAGTCTGTGATTTACGGTGGCCCTGAAGTGCAAAACACAATAGCAAATTCAAAACGGAAAGGGTAGGTACCCTCGGGCGACATGAATCGTCTCTGATTGGACTGATGGTCCTTTGAACCGGAAGGACATTGTTTAGGGCATCGTTTACATGTTTTCAAAATATGAGCGCTGTTAGTGACAGCGTACGTGCTGCTATTAAAGGTGTAATTATTCTGATGGAGCTCCTGATGGACCAGCTGGCTGTTTCTGTGGATTCAGATCCAGTTTCTGGCATTTTTTCTGCATTCAGAAACTATTCATACCAACACTGATACAAATTTACGAGGAACAGAAATACTGGACGACAGCTTTCGACTCCTTCAGTGCCAGATCATTTGATTACTTACTGTGGATCTCCTCACATCTACCTGCTGGACCTGCTGCCTTCTATCTCTGCACACTTTCAGCCATCCATCATCTCATCTCCACTTCACCTCCATTCCCCAACACCTTCCTAAACCTTCATAACTCCACCTGCACTCACTTGGATCCACCTTACAACAACACATCTTAAAGAAACGGTCGTCTACAGAAACATCAGCAGCAGTCCAACGGGTGAGAAAAACACTGATTCAACATCAGAGTCGCTGTTTTTATTTCTCTGAAATATTCCTTCAGTACATCAGAATTCATTTCTTAACGATCTCTGTCTCATTCATTACAATGTCAGGTAACTTCAAGAACATGAACTTATAAGACAACTCATAAAAAACACGGTGCTTTCAAAGTAAAAGTATTCATCATGCAGAATGAGACTGTCAGAAATCTGACAGCACGGGCTGATCGGGCAGTGCTCAGAGGTTTTTAAGGTCACAGGTTCAATCCCCGGCTTACTTTGGATTTTGACATTCAACACAAAGAGGAAGATTGAAAACCTGGAAGAACCAGTACAGACTGTCTGAGGAAACGTCTCAGGACGGTGAAGGTTTTTCTGAATATTTTGAGGCAGTGGGGTCGGTCCTCACTCAAGTCTGTGGATTCTGAAGTCGGACATCTCAGAGAAGAGTGAAAAGCTCTGAGGGAGATGAAGTACATCAGATCAAGTATCCCAGCGGTATCTGAGATATTAGTGGATTTTCCATCTGTGATGGAAACACACCATCTAACAGAAGGTTTCATTTACACTGCAGACTTACATCAAATATGTCATTTCCTGTCATTACATTCAAAACCGACGCGATGGCAGCGACTCGAGGAACGAATCGCTTGTTTCCTTTTGGTCAGTAAATCAAAGTCTGTCTTCATTTAGTCATCGTCACTTTTAATCCGGCTGATGATGAACTATTGTTTCTACAAGAAGTTCTGCAAGAATGAACCCGTCTGAACAGAGCCCGTCTCAACCATGAAGAGAACTTCAAACTTTAAAACATTATCACTGTTAAAAAAATGATAGATAACAAATCAATCATAAAAATGACATGCTGAATAAGCAATTAAAGGATTAACTGATTCAGACTAAATACTAATAATAAATGAGTCAGAATGTGTAGAGAAAGAAAGCATTAAGAAATCTTTGATCAATTACAACGATGATTTAGATTTTGAATAGTAATCATCAAAATAAAACAAGCTCAGCAAACTTTCGATCTCCATCTTCACCAAAATAAGAATATATATATCAAAGTACTAAAAGATAAATGACTTTGTGGCTTCATCTGGCAACATTTTGTCTTTACATTTCATATAGAGGAAAGTTTCTTTTCTTTTCTTTTGGTCTTTCTGTTTTCTAAATAAGCATCCAGGCAGAAATGATCGACAGCAGTTGCATAAATTCTCCTCTCAGCACCCTTTCTTGCAGTCGAGTGAAGACCAGCAGCCACGTAATGGCTGACTCTGTATCCCATCATGCTCTCTGCTCATGACTCATTTTATTTCAGCTTTTCTGTCTTTGTTTTGGACATTTTGTCTTTACGGACACGTAGGAGACGCAGACAGGAAACATGGGGGTAGAGAGAGGATCTGTTCAGCAGAGACAATGTTTGTCTAACAGGAGGAGACTCTCCGTCCTACAGACCACACAGAGACACTGAGGAACCAGAACGAGGCCAGAGTCCAAACCCAGGATAAAGAGGTTCAGTGAATGTGGTGTTGAAGGTGTGGAAGTGGATCAGTGTGTCAGAGCAGACTCTGTAGAAGGACAGAGAGCCAGCAGGACAGTCCACATACACTGCTACTCTGTCAGAGACCAAGGAGGAGGAGGAGGAGGAGGAGGAGGAGGAGGAGGATGTTGATCTGTTATTGTGCCTGACTGAGCTGCTCTGATGATGATGGTTACTCTGTCTCCAGGACTGATCATTCCATCCAAACACACAGTCTTTACTGTCTCCTTTCCTTCTGATTCTTCTGTAACTCACTGATATATAAACTGCTCCTCTCCACTCGACCTCCCAGTAACAGCGACCAGTCAGACCAGTTCTACACAGCAGCTGAGTCCACCTGTCAAATCTGTCTGGATGATCAGGATATGACTGAACCTCCATCACACGTGTCATCTTCCTGTTGTTGTCAGACAGTTTGATCTTTCTGTTTACTGTGTTTGTGTCGACTGTGAGTTCACAGGAATCTGATGGAGAGAAGAAGACAGTTATTAATCTATCATCTGTTCATTTATTGATGATGACATCAGAGATTTGAAGGAGTGATGTCACAGTTTGAAGATGGTTTGTTTTCATGAATCAAATTAAAAACACACTTACACTTCCTCAGACCTGGTGTCAACCATCGGACTCCAGCAGGCTCCACCCTGAAAGGAGGAGGGGGGTCAGACCAGCACATCCTCTTTCAGCATGCAAACATGGACATTACATCACTCTCATACACAGTTTGGTTTCTCTGTTCACATGGAGGGTTGGGATTTGATTCATCTGATTCAGTCCAAATCCACCATCTGATTCCTTTGAATCCTTTATTCAATCGAATCAGGTTTCACTTTCAACATTTGCAGGTAACTCCATTTAGAACCAACCAAAGTCAAAGGCTCCGGTCCAATAGTCTTTTTGTTCAGGAAGGTTCCTCACTGAGTGAACTGACCCAGAAGGATTTAAGTGTCAGCCGTGATAAGAGCTGTTTGAATTCTCTGAAGAAGGAAAAGAGCTTCACTGCTTCCTTTCCTGTCTCCTTTAGCAGAGGAGACACTGGACCATCCTTTACCAAAGGAAAGGAGATAATGCCGGCCCACAATTCCTTGTGGCAGCAACAAGAAAGTAACGCAGTGTTCAGACAGCAGGAGGCGCTGCAGGGAAGAGGAGGCTTCTGGGAGTTTGTCTGTTTGTGTTGAATGTAACCTCTGTGGACCAATCAGGAGAGAGCTTTTTATTTCTCTGATTAACAACTTTATCGAGGCCGACGCTCGCTCACTCTCATTCACTGTCTATGTCTGTCAACCAAAGCTGTCTGTCTGTCTCTCTGTCTGTCTGTCTGAACCTTTATATCCACAAAAAATGGTCCTTGGAGCCAGAGATTGAGCCACACTCCACACAGTGAGCTAACATGGCTGACTGAGTGACTGATGCCATTCATCCTATTGATGAGCGCACTAATGAAGGTCAGGCTCCTTCTACTGAGTATATGGATGATCCCAAGGTGTGATAGACTGAAGCAGCTCAACATGGATGAGTCCAGCCCACAGCACCGAGGCCATCTACACCTCCTCACCAAACAGAGCCTGGCCTTTCACCTGAACCATTGTTGTCTAGCTCTCACACAGAGTATCAAACCCAGGGCCATCAGTACTGTGTGGTCAGCAACAATCTGACTGAATCATCAAGGTGTCAGGAGGTTTGTTGGGGATATAGTTTCAGCTGGGCGGGGCTATACAGGAGATGGACAGGGATGCACAGGCACAGGTGTATGAGCAGCAAGATGACCAATAAAGATTTCATCACAGTGATCCAGGTTTGGTTTCTTAAACACACGAACAAAACAAGTAGTGAAAACCTGGAGCGGCCCTTGTGTTTGATGTGGAGCTTCACTGGAAAGAGGAGACTATGCTCCACCTTCAGCTCCTGCAATCTGCTCAACACCACCTAAACCTGCTGCACCACATCTGGTGTGTAGTCCGGGAAAATAATAATAATATTCAACTTCAACCAGTCGCAGTATGAGCACCTTCTCACGAAAACGTCGGGGTAAGAGTCCCGATAAGTGTGATCAGAGAAGTTTCCGAGGCAGGTGAAATCAAATGTGACACTATAAAAATATGAAATATAATGACTGACATGGAGGAGCCTCAGGAAGCACGTCTACTCCATGTGCTGTTTGCTAGCTCCTCCACAATATTCCATTTTATTTCACTTCTGACGTTGATAATGAAGTCAGATTTTTCACCAGCTCGTCCACATTTATATATCCTGCATGAAACAACACGGTAAGAACACACAGGGAGAAGTATCTAAGATGGAGCTTTTTGTAGTCCATCTTCTGAACTTTGTAGTTTTCACACAGACCACGTCAACAACATCCACGTCACATAATTACGTAGCCTAGTGAAAGTGCAGTCAGACTCTCTGAGCACTGTGGTTATCTTTTCCTAAGTCCTTATAAATCATCCTTCACATCTTTCCTTGACCTCGACGTTTTCCATCCAGGTCAAGGAAAAGTGTTTAGGAAAGGACAGAGGAGGTCATTTTTTTGACTATTGGACCGCAGACAAAGATTGAGTTCAGATCTGTCACCAGCTTTGACAGAGAAAATGTTTCCAGCTCTTCCTCCTCTATCACACTGATTGTCTGTGGCTGTAGCAGGCCTCTTCATACCTGAGAGTGTCCAGTCTCCAGTGTGGATCCTCCAGTCCAGCAGACAGCAGCTTCACTCCTGAGTCTCCTGGATGATTGTAGCTCAGGTCCAGCTCACTCAGATGGGAGGGGTTGGAGCTCAGAGCTGAGGCCAGAGAAGTACAGCCTTCCTCTGTGATCAGACAGCCTGACAGCCTGAAAACACACAAAACAACACACATGGAAGATCATCTGAGGGTCCTGCTGCGTCAGTCAAATAAAGAAGAAACTGTCTACAAATAAATAAATATAGAACACAATGACTGAATCAAACACATTTTTTAAATCAGCTTAAAGCTCCTTTGACAAATCACAGACACAATCCTACACAGGTTAGCTGTTTATCAACTCATGTAAATCAGATTTAAATGGCCATCAGCTGAATGGGTTAATGGATCCTGACCTGAGACTTTCCAGTGTACAGTGTGGACTCCCCAGTCCAGCAGACAGCAGCTTCACTCCTGAATCCTGCAGGTCGTTGTTACTCAGGTCCAGATCTTTCAGACTAGAGGACTGGGAGCTGAGAACTGAGGACAGAGCTTCACAGCTTCTCTCTGAGAGGTTACAGTCACTCAGTCTGGAGAAACATCAGAAAGGAAACAAGGTATAAGTTTCTTTTTCCTCCAGTTGAAAGATATCAGAGTATTTATTGATGAATATATCCGACTTACAGAGCTTTGTTGGAGGCTTTGATCACTGGCAGCAGCCTCAGAAGAGCCTCCTCTGAAGCAGAGAATTTCTTCAGGTCAAACACGTCCAGATCTTCTTCTGATGACAGTAAGATGAAGACCAGAGCTGACCACTGAGCAGGAGAGAGTTCATCTGTGGAGAGTCTTCCTGATCTCAGGTACTGTTGGATCTGCTCCACTAGAGAACGATCATTCAGTTCATTCAGACAGTGGAACAGATTGATGCTTCTCTCTGCAGAGGGAGTCTCTTCGATCTTCTTCTTGATGTACTTGACTGTTTCCTGATTGGTTCTTGAGTCACTTCCTGTCTGTGTCAGCAGACCTCGTAGGAGAGTCTGATTGGTCTGCAGTGAAAGTCCCAGGAGGAAGCGGAGGAACAAGTCCAGGTGTCCATTTGGACTCTGTAAGGCCTCGTCCACAGCACTCTGGTGGACATGTGTTAGTTTAGGTTTGTCTCTGAAGACTTTAGACCACCTGGATGTTGGTTGTTCTTCTGCCAGCAGGCTGACTCCAGAGTTGATGAAGGTCAGATGGACATGAAGAGCAGCCAGAAACTCCTGAACACTCAGATGGACGAAGCAGAACACCTTGTCCTGGTACAGTCCTCTCTCCTCTTTAAAGATCTGTGTGAACACTCCTGAGTACACTGAGGCTGCTCTGATATCGATGCCACACTCTGTCAGGTCTGATTCATAGAAGATCAGGTTTCCTTTCTGCAGCTGATCAAAAGCCAGTTTTCCCAGAGACTCAATCATCTTCCTGCTCTCTGGACTCCAGTGTGGATCTGTCTCAGCTCCTTCATCATACTTGATGTTCTTCACTTTGCACTGAACCACCAGGAAGTGGATGTACATCTCAGTCAGGGTCTTGGGCAGCTCTCCTCCCTCTCTGGTCTTCAACAGATCCTCCAGGACTGTAGCAGAGATCCAGCAGAAGACTGGGATGTGGCACATGATGTGGAGGCTTCGTGAGGTCTTGATGTGGGAGATGATTCTGATGGCCTGCTCCTCATCTCTGAATCTCTTCTTGAAGTACTCGTCCTTCTGTGGGTCGGTGAACCCTCTGACCTCTGTCACCATGTCAACACAGTCAGGAGGGATCTGATTGGCTGCTGCAGGTCTTGTGGTTATCCAGAGGCGAGCAGAGGGAAGCAGTTTCCCCCTGATGAGGTTTGTCAGCAGCACATCCACTGAGGTGGACTCTCTAACATCAGTCAGGATCTCAGTGTTGTGGAAGTCCAGAGGAAGTCGACACTCATCCAGACCGTCAAAGATGAACACAACCTGGAAGTCTTCAAACCTGCAGATTCCTGCTTCTTTGGTTTCAGTGAAGAAGTGATGAACAAGTTCCACCAAGCTGAACTTTTTCTCTCTCAGCACATTCAGCTCTCTGAAAGTGAATGGAAATGTGAACTGTATGTCCTGGTTGGCTTTGTCTTCAGCCCAGTCCAGAGTGAACTTCTGTGTTAAGACTGTTTTCCCAATGCCAGCCACTCCCTTTGTCATCACTGTTCTGATTGGTTCATCTCTTCCAGGTGAGGCTTTAAAGATGTCTTCTTGTCTGATGGTTGTTTCTGCTCTGTCTGCTTTCCTGGATGCTGTTTCAATCTGTCTGACCTCATGTTCATCATTGACCTCTGCAGTCCCTCCCTCTGTGATGTAGAGCTCTGTGTAGATGTGCTTCAGAAGGGTTGGCTTTCCTGTTTTAGTAATCCCCTCAAACACACACTGGAACTTCTTCTGCAGGTTAGATTTAAGTTTACGCTGACAAACTCCAGAACGACTTCCTGAATGAAGACACAACAAATAAGATCATTCAGTGAATCATGAAGAAAATATGACAATGTAATTCCCCTAAAGAATCCATGTAAACATATTAGTGTCCATCTGTTGAGACATCAGTAAATGTCTCATTCATCCATCATGTTAAATCTTTAGAGAAATCCTCTTACTGCTCTGCAGACAGTCAGCCAGCTCCTCCTGCTTCATTCTCCTCAGGAAGTGCAGTGTGATCTTCAGAAATGACTCTCTGCTGCTCGTCCTCTGCTCTTCATCCTCACCGTCCAACACCTCCTCATCCTCCCTCTGACTCTCTAAGCACTCTGGGTCATCTGGACTCAGACCCTTCTGGATCCTCTTCAGCTCGTTCTTCACAAAAGTGACAATGTTCTCCTCCAGCAGCTGGAACAGAATATTATATGAATGACACAATCAAAGTCACATCATGGAAGCAAACATCAGATCCATGTTGGACAGACTGACAATCCACTGGTCTAAAGAGTGCAGCATGGAGATGATTGTGAACAGAATAGATGTAAAGTAGTTGTTGTCCATGTACAGACCATAAATATGGAGCCCAGGTGTGTTTGATGCTGCTGGGCAGACTGACCACTGGGAACCTCTGAGCTCTCCTGGTCCACTCTGTGGAGGAATCATGAAGAATGAGCTCACATTATGTCTGTCCACACATGAACCACTGAGAGGCGAGCCCACCAGCACATACAAGAAAAAGTCTACAGAGTGTTTACAACAATTAGAAAAGAAAGAAAGCACAGAGCGACAGCTATATGACAGACTGTCTCCTGGTGACAGCATCCTGTGCATGTCTGGGCTTCACAAAGAGGGAGCTCCACTCAGGAGCAACCAGCAGCATCAACTCGCTGACATACAACATCACCAATCATGGAGCCACCATCCTAGCTCCATTGGCTGGCAACACTCCTCACCATGTCCACAACTCAATGGACTGTAAACGAGGTTGGAGGACTGAAAGTGGACTCAGATGAAACCATGGTGTCCTACGATGTGACCTCACTGTTTACATGTATCCCAACCAGAGAGGCAGCTGAAACGGTGAAGCAGCGACTACTACAGGACAACACTCTATACAGCAGAACAAACCTCAGCCCGGACCAGATTTGTGGATCACTGGACTTCTGTCTCAATCACCAGTATCACCCATCGTGGCCAGCGTCTACATGGAAGATGCAGAAACCAGCCTGCAGTCCAGACCTGTCCCCCTTTGAAAATGTGTGGAGCATTATGAAGCTCAAAAAACGACAACAGAGACCACCGAACTGTTGAACAGCTGAAGTCTGATCAGCAAGAATGAGAAAGAATTTCACTTTAAAACTTCAACAATTATTGTCACATGACCCTGTCACATGATGTTTGTTTGTCTTGTCAGTTTTCAGTCCTCACCTTTGATCAACAGACTGACGTCCATCTTTGAAGAATATAGGACTATGCATAGAGCGGTCACTCTTCATGGACACTGTGCTGGGTTCTGGTTCTTCCAGCTTCCTCCTGATAGAAACACAAAGACAACAGGATCTAATCTGCAGTGCAACCAGAACAGTGAAACAATGTGTTCTGGATCCATTTGACAAAACAATGTTCTGCTTGTTTTCTCCTGTCATCCAGCAGAACTGTTCTCCACGACTGAAAACAAAACTTCTCTTCAAGAACTCCAGAGTGAATCAATGTAAGAACAGTTCTGTCATGTTGAAGGGAAACAAAGAGCTGACGTATGATTGACAACACTCAGACAAGATGAGAAGAGCAGCTGATCTCAGTCCAGCTGTTATCACTGACATGTTTCTATTCTGTTGTCACTGACCGAAAACTAGAAAATGTTGATTTGATGGAGGAACTCAGTGGAATCAGGGTTAGCCTTCGTTAGCAGCTAGCATCTGTTAGCCTCAATAAAATCACTGTTTTATACTCATGCAGTCATCAGACAACAGTCAGAACGTGTGTGTGGAGAAAATGTTGAACTGAAGTCAAGAGATGAAGACTGCTTCTACTGCTTCTACTGCTTCTACTGGTCAGTGTTCAGATGTGAGAATCTAAATGTTTGTGAAGAACGAAGCTGAAAATAAACATTCAGGTTTAAAAAACTTCTCTGGATAAATAACAGTTCAAACATGAATCAGTCAGATTTTAATGTTATTAACAGCTGACCTCTGTGCAGCAGACGGGCGGACATCTTTAAAATCAATGAAACGACCAATGGACTGGTCGCTCTTGAAGGACACACAGCTGGGTCCAGATCCAGGTCCAGGTCCAGGTCCAGCAGAGTCTGGTCTCAGAGTCTGCTGTGGGCTTCAACAGAACACACACAGAGCTTTGAGTGTGAATAATGATGGTGGAGTGATGTGAGTGCTGAGCTGTGACATGGAGAAGAGTCGTGGACAGTTAGAGATCCTCATCTCACCTCTGAGCTTTGGTCTGGCTGTCATGTTCCCCACACAGAGAGCTTTTAGAGGGAGGGACTCCCTCCTCTCTGTCCTCACACTGATTCATGCTGCTCAACTCACATCCACATCAGCTCACACACACTTTGATCTGGAGAGGAAACACAAATCATTCATGTGCACATGGACTCAGATCATCCTGTCATCATTTGTCCTGTACAGAGATCAGCTGCTCCTCCACTGATTAACAAAGACTCATGTGACAAGAAAGTTTTCTGATTTTCATCATTTCAAATGGAATCTGTGTTCAGACAGCTGACATCCTGCAGTTGACTTTGGCTCCACCAGATGGCGCTGCATGCTTTGTAAAGACAGGTGGAGGAAGCTTTGAGCCCCATGTTGATGATCACTGACTGATCCTTTCTCTTCCTCTGTTTGCTATCAGAGTGACTGAAGCTTCTGTGCTCAGCCTGAACAAACAGCTAGAAAACACCACTGTCAATCTACAATCAATACATGAGCAATAGTTTCTTATTGGACAGAGAAGTTTGAACTTTATTGTTCAACACAGAAGGTGAACAGTGAAGAGCAGCAGGCCTGAGTACCGGAGGTCATCAATAACATCAAATCAGAGAAGCAGTGGTACAACAAGTACTCTGAACTAGTAATACTACACTGTGAAAATACTGCATTCAAAGTGTTCCTCAAGTTAAAGTACAAAGTATTACCAACAACATGGACTGACATGGAACACTTCAAGAGCTCCTTTAACCACTTTATACACTGCTGGATCGTTGAATATAGAAGATGACTTCACATTTGACTGGTCCATCAAATATTTGCTGTCAAACGTGACTAAAGCTGTCAGATACACGTGGTGACAGTTTTTCTGTTTACACTGAACAATCAGAGACAGATCATAAAACTGTTTATTGTGACTCCAGATATGAATATAAAATCAGACACAAACACTGAGACATCATTTAGTGACACACTGACATATTTATGGATTCAAACTTTAAACTGGTCCTGAATATCTGAAAGCACACTACGTCTGAGAGTCCGTGATCAAAGTCAGTAAAAAGACTCAAACTTCCCAACATTACGTTTAACACGGGACTCACACCGGGCGCATAACGGCAGGGTCACGGCAGCGCCACGGTTCAGCTCCGTCCTCTGCCCGGCGTCAACTCACACCGGGCGCGTAACGGCAGCATTACAGCTGCGTAGCGAGCTAGCCGTATTCACGCGAAATCACGAGATGACACGAGAATCCCGAACGTACGTGAGTCCCCGCGATAAACTGTGTATAAAAGAAACAACAACAAACAGCTAACTTTGCTTCTCCGGCATGGGAGAGATTATAAAAAGGATCTGTTGTGTCATAAATTATTGTGTGTTGTTCCACTTCAACAATTAGTCTCTCGTTGTTCATGTCGAGACTCTTTGATTGACTGACAGATGACCAGAAGCGTATTGCACAAAACAAGATAAGGGATTAAGCCGGGATATGTTGGTTATCCTGGCTGAATTTAGCCTCAAGTCGGTTGCATGAAAGCAGCTCAAACTTAGCCCGGCCAAGTTACTATGGTGATTTATTCTATGCAGCTAGCCTGCTCCAGACCAGGCTAACAGCCAGGCTAAAATTAATCCTAGTGATTCACCTGTCGTGCCGCGTGGTATACGGCACATCAGACGCTCCAGCAGGTCTGGGAACAACCTGAGGAACCTGAGACTGCGAGGCAAGCAGGAGAGGTCTGGGCACAGACAGGAGAGGTTGCTGGAGATGTGGCTCAAGTGCTGCAAGACAGGGCACGCCCACACCAACAGGTGGAGCTACTGGCATGTTCCGTCACTCCTTTAGCTGGGCCACTCCTGCAGTATTAGGGGGTAGAACAGGTTTGCCTTTCCTCTCAGCTGCTTAATATTAGTACAAGAAATGATAATAACGTGTCATTATCATGTTTTCTCACACATACATGCCATTTCTCCACACCAAGCGCAGCAACAGTTTTTGTTGCCCTGAGTCTCCCTCCTAGAGATTGTATCTTGGAGGGACATGGAGGGTATATTGTCCGTCCTCCGTCCACTTGCTGGGGAGCTAAATTAGAACAAATGAACAGAGAGATGCAGTTAATGTGAATATATTCATATCATTGATATGTGCAGCTTGTTTCAGACCAAGGACTTTTCTTACTCCACACAACACATGAACACAAATGTGTGTAGATTTCATGTAGCAAATGAAAGGAGACAAGCTGCTGCACCTTTAGGAACACTACGGCCTACAATGTGACAGAGAAGACGATCCTTCATATGCAGAAATGAAAGATTTCAAATAAATAACACGTTTTTTCTTTGTATCCTTTGACAAGTGAAGTGATCAAGGTTAAGATTCTTTCAGTTCACTAATGCACCAGCACATTAGATAACACAGGAAATTCATTCTTCACTCGTTGAACACTGACTCGCTGTGACCTTACATAACTTCCCTTACATAACTGTGTATTGTGTTGCTGTGTGCATTCCTCATGTAGTATCTGTCCTTACAGCCTGATTAGGATATGTTCTGACCTCTGACCTTGATGAGCGCAGAGCAGTGCCCCGTCCCTGGAAGTTGTGGAAGTGGAAGGTTGGAGCTGGGGACCGAGGCTGGGATCAGATGATGTTGAAGCGGGGTTGGAAACTGCGACAGCGCCTATGGAAAAAACACAAAATAGACAGACTTGTTTGTAATTAGCATGTGTGTGTTAACATGAACTGTCATGTTTGGCAGTGACAGAGGACAGTATGAACAGAAAGGGTCAGTCTCAGGCAGGAATTCAGCAGTTTTGCAGTAGAAATGAAGTGTATTTCAGCCATGGCACATCAAGCTCAGCAGGGGTCGCCATTCGGCTGCTCAGATTGTCTCTCATGTGGCAGATGTTCATGGTCATTGGCTGACACTAACTCTGACACTAACTCTCGATGATCTCAAATTCATCTTAGTCAACATTTATGGCTACAACAGGAGCACTGAAAATAAAAACCTATTAGAACAAACTGGCTTATAATTAGATCATATTAAATCAACACACTCAACTGATAACGTTATAGTAGGTGGTGATTTAAATCTAGTCCATGATGAATTCTTTGATAAATGAATACTGGATCTTCTGCAAGTCATCCATACAACACTTTTACATACTTCCACAGTGACCATGGCTTAACTGATGCCTGCATGGAGGCACTTAAATCCAGGAATATTTCAATTCTTTAACTCCAACTATAAATCCAGAATTGATCACTGGTTAATTGCAATCAACCTCCTAAATTATAATCTCAGCTCTGACATCTCTGCTGCTCCTCTAACTGATCACAGTGTTATCTATCTATATGTAAAGTCTAACAACATAATACAGGCGACATGAACTGCATATTGTGTTTTATTTTGAAAGGGGGCGGAAGAGTTTACACTGATTCTGTGTTGGATTTCCTGTCTGGTGCAATCTGCTCTGTTGAAATTGACGCGGTTTAGCAACGGCTCATGTTGCGCCGTGATCGGGTTATTATTGGAGTGAATGGACGGCTGTAGCTCTGCTCAAAGCGTCTCTTACCGCCGCAAACATGTTTATATTGGAGTCAATGGAGAACCCAGGGTGTTTTTTACTGACAAATCGAGACTGATTAAACTGATTTAAAAAAAGTCAACTTAGTTGGTGAGTTATTATGATTATTGTTATTATTTATTATTAGTGTTGTTGTAGTAGTGACCTGCAGTGATAGTAGTAATCATTATTAAAAACAGACCTCCTCGTGCCCTTGGTACACCACGCCGTTCTTATGGAAAGCCGTTTGAGCATTTATTCAATATCCTTGATATCGGACTTAAGGTCCATGTACTAGTAAGCTTTTTGTCCTCACTAGTAAGACGATATTTCGCACTAGTAGAACTACTAGAGCACACTAGTAGAACGACTGTGTCTTACTAGTAACATTTTTTACACTACTAGTGCCACTTTTGGCCTACTAGTTCGCAATCAAACCCCACTTGTAAACTACTGTGCTGCACTAGTAACACTACTACGCTTTACTAGTAGGCAGGTGTCATCCACAGTAGCCTCCTGGACCCTACTAGTAGCACCAAAATGCCCACTAGTAGCAATAGTGAGGCATTTTTGACCTCACTAGTACTACTAGTAAGTACAAAAATGCCCACTTGTAGTACTAGTGAGGTATATTTTACCTTACTAGTACTACTAGTAACAGCAAGAATGCCTACTAGTAGTACTAGTGAGAGCCAAAATGTCCATTATTAGCACTAGTAAGATGTTTTTGACATTACTAGTACTACTAGTGAGGGTCAAAATGTCTACTAGTAATACTAGTATGTCTCTTTCGACATTAATAGTACTACTAGTGGACATTGTGGCTCTCACTAATACTACTAGTGGGCATTCTCACTGTTACTAGTAGTACTAGTAAGGCCCAAATTGTCTACTAGTACTACTAGTAAGAGCCGCAGCAACCACTAGTTGCA
Organism: Nibea albiflora; assembly: GCA_014281875.1. Classification (NCBI taxonomy): domain Eukaryota; kingdom Metazoa; phylum Chordata; class Actinopteri; family Sciaenidae; genus Nibea; species Nibea albiflora. Next base: position 4,080,004 of record CM024812.1, on the reverse strand, counting down.
CTAGTTGGGTTATTTTGTTCCTTACTAGTAGTCCTAGAAAGGGCAAAAGTGTCCACTAGTAGTACTAGTAAGGTGTTTTTGGCCTACTAGTAGTACTAGTAAGGGTCTAAATTTTCACTAGTAGAACTGGTGGAATAAAATGCTAATTGGGAGGTGGGGACAGCACATGCATTGAGGTTTCCTATTGGCTCTTCTGAAATGATTCCACTAAGCAAAAACTTAACCCCATAAAGCCTGATGAGCTTTTACTGTTCTTGATGGTAATAAGAAAGACAATAATGATGTTATAATGTTATAATGATATCAAGGATGTCATCTGATGTCCTGGATATGCATATCTGTGATATCAGTGATATCCATGACATCACTGACATAAAGGATATCACTGATATCAAGTAATGACAAAAACTATTAAAATAATAATTCTGGGCATATCACTAAATATCTATCTATCTGTCAATCTATCTCTAGATTAGCTTAGAATATTTTAATTCCTACAAATGGAGATAAAGATGATATTGATTTGTAAGTAGTATAATAAACATGAATAAACAAAAAATACAAAAGAAAAATAAATAAATGACCTAATTAATAACCATTTAATATTAGAAATGATTTTAGTTCATTTTCATTTTATAATAATACAAAATAAGTTGACACATCTTCCAAAATGACTGCTGTTAAACACTGGTATTCAGAGCTGCCCCTTTAAGGCCTCAAGCACACAGTTTGAACATTCACCAATCAAAATCCATGTCTCACCTTCTTCATTTGCATGCAGTCTTTTGGAATGTAGAATTTGGAATGTGGAATTTAGAATTCGGAATTTAGAACTTGGAACCGGAATTTAGAATTTAGAACCAGAATCTGATGACATCATGGTTCTTCTTGTCTGTGTCCGTGCCCTGGGTACACCACACATCATGGTCACCCCAGAGCCAAAACTTGTTTTGGTTTGATCTTTTGGAATGTAGAATTTGGAATTCGGAATGTAGAATTTGGAATTTAGAACTTGGAACCGGAATTTAGAATTTAGAACCGGAATGTGATGACATCATGGTTCTTCTTGTCTGTGTCCCTGCCCTGGGTACACCACACATCATGGTCACCCCAGAGCCAAAACTTCTTGTTTTGCTTTAAGCTATTAGACCATAGAATTTGGAATGTGGAATGTAGAATTTGAAATTCGGAATTTAGAACTTGGAACTGGAATTCGGAATATAGGATTTAGAACTGTAATCTGATGACATCATGGTTCTTCTTGTCTGTGTCCGTCTTGGGTACAACACACATCACGGTCACCCCAGAGCCAAAAGTTGTTTTGGTTTGATCTTTTGGAATGTAGAATTTGGAATGTGGAATGTAGAATTTGGAAATTGGAATTTAGAACTTGGAACCGGAATTTAGAATTCAGAACCGGAATCTGATGACATCATGGTTCTTCTTGTCTGTGTCCCTGCCCTGGGTACACCACACATCACGGTCACCCCAGAGCCAAAACTTGTTTTGGTTTGATCTTTTGGAATGTAGAATTTGGAATTTAGAATTTAGAACTTGGAACCAGAATTTAGAATTTAGAACCGGAATGTGACGACATCATGGTTCTTCTTGTCTGTGTCCCTGCCCTGGGTACACCACACATCATGGTCACTCCAGAGCCAAAACTTCTTGTTTTGCTTTAAGCTTTTAGACCATAGAATTTGGAATTTGGCATGTAGAATTTGAAATTCAGAATTTAGAACTTGGAACCGGAATTCGGAATATAGGATTTAGAACTGTAATCTGATGACATCATGGTTCTTCTTGTCTGTGTCTCTGCCTTGGGTACACCACACATCATGGTCACCCCAGAGCCAAAACTTGTTTTGGTTTGATCTTTGAGAATACAGAATTTGGAATTTAGAATTCGGATTCAGAATTCGGAATTTAGAATTCGGATTCAGAATTCGGAATTTAGAATTCGGAATCTAGAATTCGGAATCCAGAATTTAGAACCGAAATCTGATGAAATCATAGTTCTTTTTGTCTGTGTCCCTGTCCTGGGTACACCACATATCATGGTCACCCCAGTGCCAAAACTTATTGTTTTGTTTTAAGCTTTTGGAATGTGGAATGTAGAATTTGGAATTCGGAATTTTATGATTTAGAACTGTAATCTGATGACATCATGGTTCTTTATGTCTGTGTCCCTGCCTTGGGTACACCACACACCATGGTCACCCCAGAGCCAAAACATCTTGTTTTGCTTTGATCTTTTAGAATGTAGAAATTGGAATTTAGAATTCGGATTCAGAATTCGGAATCTACAATTCGGAATCCAGAACTTAGAACCGGAATCTGATGACATCATGGTTCTTCTTGTTGGTGTCCCTGCCTTGGGTACACCACACATCATGGTCACCCTAGAGCCGAAACTTGTTTTGGTTTGATCTTTTGGAATGTAGAATTTGGAATGTGGAATTTAGAATTTGGAATTCGGAACTTGGAACCGGAAATCGGAATTTAGAATTTAGAACTGGAATCTGATGACATCATGGTTCTTATTGTCTGTGTCCCTGCCCTGGGTACACTACACATCATGGTCACCTCAGATCCAAAAATTGTTCTGCTTTGATCTTTTAGAATGTAGGATTTGGAATTTAGAAATCAGATTTAGAATTCGGAATTTAGAATACGGAATCCAGGATTTAGAACCGGAATCTGATGACATCATGGTTCTTCTTGTTTATGTTCCTGCCTTGGGTACACCACACATCACGGTCATCCCAGGGTCAAAACTTCTTGTTTTGCTTTTGATGTTTTAGAATGTAGAATCTGGAATGTGGAATGTAGAATTTGGAATTCATAATTTAGAACTTGAAACCGGACTTTGGAACTTAGAATTTAGAATTTAGAACCGGAATCTGATGACATCATGGTTCGTCTTGTCTGTGTCCCTGCCCTGGGTACACCACACATCATGGTCACCCCAGAGACAAAACTTCTTGTTTTGCTTTAAGCTTTTAGAACATAGAATTTGGAATGTGGAATGTAGAATTTGAAATTCGGAATTTTGAACTTGGAAGCGGAATTCTGAATTTAGGATTTAGAACTGTAATCTGATGACATCATGGTTCTTCTTGTCTGTGTCTCTCTCTTCGGTACAACACACATCACGGTCACCCCAGAGCCAAAACTTGTTTTGGGTTGATCTTTTGGAATGTATAATTTGGAATGTGGCATGTAGAATTTGGAATTTAGAACTTGGAACTGGAATTCAGAATTTAGAACTGTAATCTGATGACATCATGGTTCTTTATGTCTGTGTCCCTGCCTTGGGTACACCACACATCACGGTCACCCCAGAGCCAAAACATCTTGTTTTGCTTTGATCTTTTAGAATATAGAATTTGGAATTTAGAATTTGGAATTTAGAATTTGGAATTTAGAATTCGGAATCCAGAACTTAGAACCGGAATCTGATGACATCATGGTTCATCTTGTCTGTGTCCCTGCCCTGGGTACACCACACATCATGGTCACCCCAGAGCCAAAACTTCTTGTTTTGCTTCAAGCTTTTAGACCATAGAATTTGGAATGTGGAATGTAGAATTTGAAATTCGGAATTTAGAACTTGGAACCAGAATTTAGAACCGGAATCTGATGACGTCATGGTTCTTCTTGTCTGTGTCCCTGCCCTGGGTACACTACACATCATGGTCACCTCAGATCCAAAACTTGTTCTGCTTTGATCTTTTAGAATGTAGAATTTGGAATGTGGCATGTAGAATTTGGAATTTAGAACTTGGAACCGGATTTCGGAATTTAGAACTGTAATCTGATGACATCATGGTTCTTTATGTCTGTGTCCCTGCCTTGGGTATACCACACATCACGGTCACCCCAGAGCCAAAACATCTTGTTTTGCTTTGATCTTTTAGAATGTAGAATTTGGAATTTAGAATTCGGATTCAGAATTTAGAATTCGGAATCCAGAACTTAGAACTGTAATCTGATGACATCATGGTTCTTCTTGTCTGTGTCTCTGCCTTGGGTACACCACACATCACGGTCACTCCGGAGCCAAAACTTATTATTTTGCTTTAAGCTTTTGGAATGTGGAATGTAGTATTTGGAATTCGGAATTTAGAATTTGGAATCCAGAACTTAGAACCGGAATCTGATGACATCATGGTTCTTCTTGTCTGTGTCCCTGCCCTGGGTACACCACACATCATGGTCACCCCAGAGCCAAAACTTGTTGTTTTACTTTAAGCTTTTGGAATGTGGAATGTAGTATTTGGAATTCGGAATTTAGAACTTTGAACAGGAATTCGGAATTTTATGATTTAGAACTGTAATCTGATGACATCATGGTTCTTTATGTCTGTGTCCCTGCCTTGGGTACACCACACATCACGGTCACCCCAGAACCAAAATATCTTGTTTTGCTTTGATCTTTTAGAATGTAGAATTTGGATTTCAGAATGTAGAACTTAGAACCGGAATTCTGAATTTAGAATTCAGAACTGGAGTTTGATGACATGATGATTCTTCATGTCTGTGTCCCTGCCTTGGGTACACCACACATCACGGTCACCCCAGAACCAAAACTTATTATTTTGCTTTAAAGTTGTGACTATGATGTCGTGACTTTGACGTCATGTTGTTGTGAATTCAAGTGAATTTTGAATTGTGAATTCAAGTTGTGGCTTTGATGTTGTGACTTTGGTGTTGTAATTTTGATGTTGTGACAAAGGTGCGGCTTTAAAGTTGTGACTATGATGTCGTGACTTTGACGTCATGTGATTGTGAATTTTGAAGTTGTGGCTTTGATGTTGTGGCTTTGAAGTTATGGCTTTGAAGTTGTGACTTTGATGTTGTAATTGTGATGTTGTGGCGAAGGTGTAGCTTTAAAGTTGTGGCTATGATGTTCTGACTGTGACGTCATGTTGTGAATTCAAGTGAATTTTGAATTGTGAATTCAATTTGTGGCTTTGAAGTTGTGAGTTTGAAGTTGTGGCTTTGATGTTGTGGCTTTGAAGTTGTGGCTTTGAAGTTGTGACTTTGAAGTTGTGGCTTTGAGGTTGTGACTTTGATGTTGTAATTTAGTTGTTCTGACGAAGGTGTGGCTTTAAAGTTGTGACTATGATGTTGTGACTTTGACGTCAAGTGATTGTGAATTCAAGTTGTGGCTATGATGTTTTGACTTTGATGTTGTAATTTAGTTGTTCTGACGAAGGTGTGGCTTTAAAGTTGTGACTATGATGTTGTGACTTTGACGTCATGTGATTGTGAATTCAAGTGAATTTTGAATTCAAATTCTGGCTTTGAAGTTATGGCTTTGAAGTTGTGGCTTTGATGTTGTGACTTTGATGTTTGTTATGCCCAGCTCGTTCAGGAGCATAACCAAAAAGGGAGGACCACAACGACCAGTTAAATTAACCATAAATTTATTAACAAACAGAACGTAAATGTAATCATAAGGAAACCAAAAGAGCTAACAGAGCACAACCAACCAAACCAAAACAGAACAAAACTCCACGGGGTGCCTGGAGGCACCAGCCACCCAGGAGGGAGAGGGATCAAGAGAGAGCCATCTAAGAAAAGCCATGCTTTTATAGATGAGGCCACAGGTGAGATGAATCTCCCCAACGAGGTAGGAGGAGCCCAGGCAGGGAACACCTACGAAAGGGAGGAGCACAGACAACAACCAAAACACACAAAATGGCAGGGGCCATCACATGTTGTAATTTTTATGTTGTGACGTTGAAGTTGTGGCTTTGATGTCATGTGATTGTGAATTCAGACTTTGAAGTTGTGGCTTTGATGTTGTGACTTTGACGTAATGTGATTGTGAATTCAAGTGAATTTTGAATTGTGAATTCAAGTTGTGGCTTTGATGTTATGACTTTGAAGTTGTGGCTTTGATGTTGTGACTTTGATGTTGTAATTTTGATGTTCTGACAAAGGTGTGGCTTTAAAGTTGTGACTATGATGTTGTGACTTTTACGTCATGTGATTGTGAATTCAAGTGAATTCTGAATTCAAGTTGTGGCTTTGAAGTTGTGACTTTGGAGTCATGACTTTGAAATTGTGACTTTGACTTTGATGTTGTAACTTTGATGTTGTGACTTTGAAGTTGTGACTTTGAAGTTGTGGCTTTGATGTTGCGGCTTTGAAGTTGTGACTTTGAAGTTGCGACTTTGAAGACGTTACAGCTTATCACAGCTGATCACCTCTCCCGCCCGCTCCCACATTGTGCACTTCCCCTCCCGCCCGCAATAAGCTTTTTTGACGAGGATAAGATGAAAAAGAAAAAGAAGAAAATTAAACCTAGTAATCTAACCAACAACCAAATTAGGGAAAGGGGCTGACAACGCCATCCTGGGAATTTCACCCAGAGAATTAATTTGAAAGGCACAAAAAAAACAAAAAACAACTCAAATATCCAACATGTCACACACACTCAGTGAAGTGAATACCACTTTACCCAACACAGCAGACAAAAGAGCCACCACCACCCGTCTCCAGCAACTGAAAAGGAAAGAAACAAAATAAATCACAAAACAAAAGGGGCAAATAAGTTTAACCAATCAAGAAATGCCCACTTTAAGAAGTGAAAAAGAAATGGTTAAATAAGTAACCAAAGTAACCAAAATAACCTGATGCACATCCACACTCGCACACATGGAGGCCCTAGTTAAAACACCCCAGCGTGAGTCCAACAGAGCCAACATGGCATGGGCCGCAGATGCCAGGCTACCGGCCGATGAGGACGAGGAAAGCGCAGCAGGAGACTAAGCGAAGCAAAGCAGTCAAAACAGTAGAGCAGAGCAGCCCGAGCAAGGCAGCAACAAACAAAGCAGCAGCCGGACAAAGCAGCAGCGAGACAAAGCAGCAGCGAGACAAAACAGCAGCGACCCCAATCTGCTGATCGCACGTTACACCTAATGATAGAAAACATACCATTAATAACTACATTTAACAGTAAATACTGCGGTTGGTTGCTATACTAGCACACACCTGTTTAGGGACACACACCCACTCACGCCAGAGGAGGAGGAGGAGAGAGAGAAGGCTTGCCATCGCTGACATCTACCTGCGACCACACTAGTATTAGCCCTCAGACAGCATCAACTAGTGGCGAGAAAGGGAGGACACTTACCAGGCACAAACTACGCCACACATACGGGACACGCGGAGCAGGACATGAACAGCTGCCCTACAAACAAACACAAATGCTGTGAGCAAGTGACGACAGAGGTGCAAAAGGAATTTGCCAATGGAAGGTGGTGCTTTTATACTGGCCCACCTGCAGCGCTAAATACAGAGCCGCTGCGCTGAACGGTAAAGCATGTGTATGCTGCTACAGAAGCAGACACGTCCACACTGCCACATTGAGACATGGCATTGAATTCAATACTGAAGGAATCACTTCCTTAAATTCCTTCCACTGTCTGATAAACATCTGCTGTAGGAGATTGTGACAAAAAGTTTATTTGTCTCTGTCTGCCATTCTCTGTCTCGCTCTCTCTCTCCCTCCTCCACTATTATTTTACCATATTTACAGCCTGTGTTCATCTTCTGTATGACTAAAAAGTTAACTGAGTTGGCGAGGCTGATAGAACAACGTGTTGTACCAGAGGCACGAGACACAGGGCTGGGGCAGGGGAGGAGCTGTGCTTTTTTCTCCCCCTCTGTCTGTCTGTATTAATGATTACTACTGCTACTACTACTACTACTACTACTAACAATAATAGTACTGATAATAATAATAACTCACCAACTAAGTTAACTTAAAATCACTTTAAAATCAGTCAGTCAGTCAGTCACTCAGTCATGTAGGAGGCGGGGCCAGAACCCTGGAGGCGGGGTCAGAACCAAGATGAAAGCACCGGAACTATGATTGTGGTTCTTAATTCCAAAAGGTCTCAAAACAAGTAAACATGTCATACAGAAGATGGGCACAGGATTTACATATGGTGAAATAATATCTTAACTATGTGAAACATACTAGGGGGTGTTCCTCGCGTATAAATGTTTAGGTATCCCCATGCTCGGGGTCTTGAATATTTGGATGTATGTTTTTGGTCATTGTTGTGCCAAAAGGTGAAATTCATCTTCATCTTTCTAACAGAAGCCTGAAGGTTTTGTGCCAGAGTTGACTGATATCTGGAATAGTTCATAATGCCCTCCACCTTGAATATGGCCCCGGTCCCAGCTGAAGAAAAATAGCCCCAAAGCATGATGCTACCACCAGCATTTTTCACTGTGGGCATGGTGTTCTTTGGGTGATGGGTTTGGCTGTTTTTGCACCAAACATACGTTTTCTAATTATGGCCAAAAAGTTCAACCTTGGTTTCATCAAATCAAATCAAAATCAAATCAAATTTTATTTATATAGCCCAAAGTCACAAAACACATTTTGCCTCAGAGGGCTTTACAGTCTGTACAGGGAGTGACACCCTCTGTCCTTCGACCCTCGGTTCGAGTGAGGAAAAACTTGCCCACAAAAAAACCCTTTTAACAGGGAAAAAATGTGGAAGAAACCTCAGGAAGAGCCACAGAGGAGGGATCCCTCTTCCAGGACGGACAGACGTGCAATGGATGTCACATGTACAGAACAATCAACACAAACATATTGTACAATTACAATGAATTACAATAGATGGTAGAGTTAATTACAGTAGCAGTGGAATCTGTGATAGAGGTAGAGATAGACAGATGCACAACAGCAATAAGTCATTAACCAACTAAGCTGTAGTGGAGATGGTAGCAATGACAGTAATGCTATATATTGTGGACGTCAGCAGCAGATCACAGCAGCAGTCACGATCCATGAGAACCTGCTGGACGAGAAAGCACAGAAACTCCGGGGAAGAAGTTTAGTTAGAAACATGCATTGATGATAATGATGATTGGAGAGAGAGAGAGGGAGTGAGAGAAGGTTTTCAGCAAAGGGACGTCAAGTGGACGTCAGCAGCTGACCACAGCAGCAGCCACGATCCATAAGAACCTGCTGGATGACAAAGCACAGAAACTTCGGGGAAGAAGTTTAGTTAGTAACATGCATTGATGATAATGACGATTGGTGGGAGAGAGGGAAGGAGGGAGAGGGAGAGAGAGAGAGAGAGAGAGACAGAGAGAGAGAAAGAGAGAGAGAGGGAGAGGGAGGGTTTTTCAGTAAAGGGAGATGTGACTACATCTTCAACCAATACCATGCCTGACGGCATAACCCAGATAACCCCGGCAGTCTAGTCCTATGGCAGCATAACTAAGGGAAGGCCTGAGCCAGCCCTAACTATAAGCTCTATCAAAAAGGAAAGTCTTAAGTCTACTCTTGAAGGTGGTGACCGTGTCTGCCTCCCGAACCCAGAAAGGTAGTTTGTTCCACAGAAGAGGAGCTTGATAGCCGAAAGCTCTGGCTCCCTGTCTACTTTTGGAAACTATAGGAACCACAAGGAACCCAGCATTCTGAGAGCGCAGTGGTCTAGAGGGGTAGTAAGGTACTATGAGTTCTTTTAGATATGATGGTGCCTGGCCATGAAGAGCTTTGTAAGTAAGGAGAAGAATTTTAAATTCTATTCTAGATTTAACAGGTAGCCAATGCAAGGAAGCCAAAATGGGAGAGATGTGATCTCTGATCTTGGTTCCTGTCAGAACACGTGCAGCAGCATTCTGAATTAGCTGCAAGGTCCTAAGAGACTTATTGGGGCAGCCTGATAATAAAGAGTTACAGTAGTCCAGCCTAGAAGTAACAAATGCATGGACTAGTTTTTCTGCATCCGCTTGGGACAGGATGCGTCTGATTTTGGTAATGTTGCGTAAGTGGAAGAATGCAGTCTTTGAAATTTGTTTTATGTGGGAATTAAAGGCCAAATCCTGATCAGAAATGACTCCAAGATTCTTTACGGTGGAGCTGGAGGCCAAGATGATCCCGTCTAAGGTAGCCAAGTCTCCGGACAAAGAGTTTCTGAGGTGTTTGGGTCCAATTATAAGAACTTCAGTTTTATCCGAGTTCAACATCAGAAAATTGTAGGTCATCCAATTTTTTATATCCCTAAGGCACGCTTGCAGTTTGGCTAAATGATTGGTTTCATCAGGCTTGATCGATAAATATAATTGGGTGTCGTCAGCATAACAATGGAAATTAATAGAGTGATTCCTAATAATGTTCCCTAGAGGAAGCATATATAGACTGAATAGAAGTGGCCCTAGTACTGAACCTTGTGGTACTCCATGGCAGACTTTGGTATGCATGGAGGATTCATCATTGACGTGGACAAACTGAGTTCGATCTAAGAAATATGACCTAAACCAGCTCAGGGCGGTTCCTTTGATGCCAATCTGATGTTCCAATCTCTGTAAAAGAATTTGATGGTCTATGGTGTCAAATGCAGCACTAAGATCTAACAGGACAAGTACAGAGATGAGTCCTTTGTCTGATGCCATTAGGAGATCGTTTGTGACTTTGACTAGTGCGGTCTCTGTGCTATGATGGACTCTAAATCCTGACTGAAAATCCTCGAATAAACTGTTCTTATGGAAATTCACACAGCTGATTAGCTACAGCTTTCTCAAGTAGCTTAGAAAGAAAGGGAAGGTTTGATATCGGTCTATAATTGGCTAAGACCTCTGGATCTAGAGTGGGCTTTTTAAGAAGAGGTTTAATTACAGCTACTTTAAAGGACTGTGGTACATATCCTGATAATAAAGACAGATTAATCATATCCAGTAAAGAAGGGCTAACTAACGGTAAAATATCCTTGAGCAGCCTGGTTGGAATGGGGTCTAGGAGACAGGTTGACGACTTAGATGAAGAAATTATCGAAGTTATTTGATGAAGGTCAATGGGAGAAAAACAGTCCAAATATGTATCAGGTTTTGCAGCTGATTCCAAACTTGCTGTATCAGAATGCAGATCAGTGCCAGTCGAAGGAAAGGCATGATGTATTTTGTCTCTAATAGTTCTAATTTTATCATTAAAGAAGCTCATGAAGTCATTACTAGTTAGACCCAGAGGAGTAGATGGGTCAATAGAGCTGTGGTTCTCTGTTAGCCTGGCTACAGTGCTGAAGAGAAACCTGGGGTTGTTCTTGTTTTCCTCTATTAAAGAAGAGTAGTAGGCTGTTCTGGCATTACGGAGAGCCTTCCTGTAGGTTTTAAGATTATCTTGCCAGACTAAGCGAGATTCTTCCAGTTTAGTGGCACGCCATTTACGTTCAGAGTTACGTGCCACTTGCTTTAATTTACGAGTCTGCTGGTTATACCATGGTGCTAACCTCCTCTGTTTAATTATCTTCTTTTTCAGAGGTGCAATAGAGTCAAGCGCTGTCTGTAATGACCCTGTAGTACTCTCAACAAGATGATCTATTTGTAAGGGGCTAATGGAGGCAGACAAGTCCTCTGCTACATTGAGACATGGCATTGAATTCAATATTGAAGGAATCAATTCCTTGAATTTGGCAACAGCAGTGTCAGATAAACATCTGCTGTAAGAGTTTCTACAAAAAGGCTTATAGTCCAATAATATGAATTCGAAGGTTATTAAAAAATGGTCAGAAAGAAGAGGATTCTGTGGATAGACTATTAGATGATCAAGTTCAATGCCATATGAGAGAACGAGATCAAGAGTGTGGTTCAGACAATGAGTCGGTTTATTTACACTCTGACAGAAGCCAATTGAATCTAATAAAGAGATAAATTCAGTACTAAGACTATCATTGTGGTTGTCCACATGAATATTAAAATCACCTACAATGATTACTTTATCTGTTTTAAGGATCAAGCCTGATGCAAATTCTGCAAATTCAGATAAAAATTCAGAGTAAGGGCCAGGAGCTCTATATATTATAACAAATAGTATTGGCTGTACCATTTTCCATGTTCGGTGAGTGAGGCTAAGAACAAGACTTTCAAATGAATTATAATTTAGTTTAGGTTTAGGATTTATTAATAGACTTGAATCAAATATGGCTCCAACTCCACCACCTCGACCATTACTTCGAGGAATATGAGTATTACAATGACTGGGAGGGGTGGATTCATTTAAGCTAACATATTCACCCTCCTGCAGCCAGGTTTCAGTGAGACAAAATAAATCAATATCATAATCAGATATTAATTCATTGACTAAAAGAGCTTTAGAGGACAAGGACCTGATATTCAAGAGTCCACATTTAATGCTCTTATTTTTGGACTGGTGGAGATGTTGATTTAATTTTTATTAAGTTTTTATGATGAACTCCTCTTCTGTTTGTTTTATCTTTAAACAATGTAGGTGGACGGGGGACAGACACAGTTTCTATACTAAAGTATTGGGTGGGCAGCTGCTCTAATGGAGGCGCAGAGAAGCGTGTAAGACTGCAGCTCTGCTTCCTGGTCTCAACTCTGGGTTGTCACGGTTTTGGTCGTCTAATAAATTGGTCCATATTTCTAGATATGAGAGCTGCTCCATCCAAAGTGGGATGGATGCCGTCTCTCCTAATCAGACCAGGTTTTCCCCAGAAAGGTGTCCAATTGTCAATGAAGCCCACATCGTTTGCTGGACACCACCTCGACAGCCAGCGGTGAAATGACGACATGCGGCTAAACATGTCATCACTGGTCACATTGGGTAGGGGTCCAGAGAACACTACAGAGTCCGACATCGTTTTGGCGTATTCACACACCGATGATACATTAATTTAGTGACCTCCGATTGGCGTAACCGGGAGTCATTACCGCCGACGTGGATAACAATCTTACTGTATCTACGTTTAGCCTTAGCCAGCAGTTTCAAATTTGACTCGACGTCGCCCGCTCTGGCCCCCGGGATGCATTTGACTATGGCCCCCGGTGTCGCTAACTTCACGTTCCGCAAAATGGAGCTGCCAATGACCAGAGTTGGCTTCTCAGCGGGTGTGTCGCTGAGTGGGGAAAATCTGTTTGAAACGTGAAGCGGTTGGTGGTGTACCGTGGGCTTCAGCTTGGGGCTATGCCTCTTTCGGCAGTCACCCAGCCTCCCGGCTGCTCGGGAACTACCGGGGAAGGGCTAGCTGAAGCTACCTTCGGTGGTACCGCACCGGCTACAGGGGACTGGCTAACTATAGCAGCGACTGACTGTTCTGTGGCGCGGTACCGTGCCTCTAACTCACTGAGCCTCGCCTCCAAATCTACAAATAAACTACATTTATTACAGGTACCATTATCACTAAAGGAGGACGAGGAGTAGCTGAACATGTGGCACACAGGGCAGGAGAGACGAGGAGAGGAGAGAGGAGAGCAGAGAGGAGGAGAGAGGAGAGAGGCCATTGCTATAGCTAGGCGAGAGTGTGACTAAGAGAGACAGGTAAAACTATCAGATTGCGGTTACTAGAGTTTAAGAAACCTGTTCGTGAAGACAGAACAAGTCTTAAGGCAGTGTAGAGTTACGTAGACAGTAACTGATGTGAAAAAAATACACGAAAAGTTGTTTAGGTGAGCAGAGCAGAGAGCACCGTGGCAGTAACACCGATAACCGGAAGTAACAGAATACGCTTACCGCAAAGCACGTCCAGGTGTCGCACAAGAGATAGAGGAGGTCAGACCATAACACATTTTCCCACATGCTTTTCTTCTTCTTTAGCTGGGCTTGGATGTTTTTCTAAGTATAAAAAAAAGTCTTCCATCTTGCGACACCACCCCATAGCCCAAATATAAAGAAAGAATAGAATATATACTTTATTGATCCCTCGAGAGGGAGAGTATTCATTTCACTGCAATCTGCAACTTCACTTCAAGGGCCACTAAATCCTACACACCGGACATTTTAATGGACTAATTCGATTTGACCCACAGGATTTACATTGTAGCCCATTGTCGCAGCTGCAGGCTACAGCATTGTCCCGGTCATGTCCTGACAATGCCAATTACAAGACACATAATCAGAACCATGAATGAAGTATTGAGATGAGATCAAATGTTCACGTTAGTTCACCAGTCAATTTGATGGTCATATTTTCGATATATATATTATTTACTGGAGATGCAAATTAAGGATGACAAATGGACTTGAGGATTTAATTAACCCACAAAGTCAAGAAAGATAAGGATTGGTGTGGCCTCTGGTTTCTTTCTTAGTTGCGTGATTACTCATCAACCAATCAACCCATGCTACATAAAACCCCAGCTCAACCTTCAAGACATCCATCCATTTTCTGTATGTATCTGCCAAACAACTATTCACAGTCACATCCAAGGCTTCTACTACACAGTAGCCAGGTTTATGTAGTCAATATTGAAAAAGCCACAAGTCACATTAAGTCTGTTAGTTTATATTAAAAGTATGTAATTCAAATGGATGGAAATGTTCTCTGCAACTGAAATACATAAGTGGCCTAAATATTTTTTGAGTGTAAAATGTATTCAAAGATCATTTTACTAATCAACCCTTCTGTGTGGAATAAATACACCTTTATATTCCTGAGTGTTACAGGTCATACTTAGTTATATGTTAGTTATTTTCTTTTGTACGAAGAAGAGAAGGAAAGGAGTCCAGTTATAGATCTATCTGAATCTATCTTGTGAAAAGGAAAACAAAAAAAATGACTTTTCATTTGAGTATTTTGAAATATTTACTATTCTGTTTTCATTCCTTTAATTTCTATTTCTGAAAAAAAAAAGGAGAACAAAAGGCCAGATATGATTAAATATAGCATTTAGCATGATGATATGCGTTGCATTCAGATTGGAGCATTAGACCTAATGCTAATCCTGGGATTAGCATTAGATGAAGGCATTGTTTGGCATTTACGCCAAAGTCTATGTATAGGTATAAATTAAACGCACAATTCATTCAGTTGCCACAAATTATATACACAGACTTCACTAAATGAAACGATGAGATCCTGGAGAAATTTTGAATACAATTTGTCACCCATCCCTCTTCTCAGTTCTTTGTGTGTTACTGTCCAACGACACGTAAATGAATGTTTTAATTCTGAGTTGCAATCAAGAGACTATAAATAAAAAATTAGGTTTTAGCTAACTTAACAAATTGAAAACAAATTATTGGTGTGGTACCACGCCTCCAAAGCATCCATCTGTCTACAGTGGATATAAAAAGTCTACACACCCGTGTTACTTATTTATTTATTGTTTTGTTTTTGTTTTTTTTGCGTCCATGGCACAATTGTAATTTCATTTTCTTTGTTTCAACCACTTGAGACGCCCAACATTCCCCCCTCCTAACACAAGATACCAGGTTCTATTTTTTTTTTAACCATTACTAATAATTTATATATGTATATGCCAGGACACTACAAGTTAACACCAGTACTGAAGGAATAATAACATAGTTGTCTTAATATACATTTCCCTCCCATTTGGAAACCCATTTCAGGCTGCAAGTCAAATGTCACTGACTGGATCATCATTAAATCATGTACATAGGGATAGTACCTGGTGTACCTGGCCGCCTGTTGCAAGATGGCGCCGGTGTGTGTACCTGGCCGCCTGTTGCTCCTACAGTGGCTTGTGTTTTTAGTGATCCTAACCCTTGGCACTACACAGATCAGGTCTCTGCTGGTGTATGATCGCCAGTCCCTTTTAGATCTTCGACATAATGTCAGGTTGTTGGATACGTTTGAGCATGGTGGACAGAAAACAGTGCCCCCACTTCTGGCAGGGATCCCGACTCACCTGTACCGGGCCTTAGCTCTACCCCCTCGGCGGAAGCGTCTCCGTCGCCGCGGCAAACGCGGTGGTCGGCTGGTGAAGCTTAAAGCCTGGCTGGCAGGATCTTCGTCCATTTCCCGGACAGGACTTGGATTAACCCATCCTTTCGTCGTGCCCTGGCGTTTCCTGGATCCCATCGATGCCTGCCTGGTACCTGTCGCCGGATCGTTTGCGGGACTCCAGCCTCGCCGCCCCTGCCCTCTCCGGCTTTCCCAGCGCGGAGTGAACCCCCGGCTCCTGAAGACGCTGCCTCGGTCTCGCAGACCCACCGAACCCCAGCCCCCGGCGTCCGCCAGGATCGGCCTGGTGAACGCCAGATCTCTGGCGAACAAGACGTTTATCTTGAGGGATTTCTTCAACTCTCGTAGCCTGGATTTTCTGTGCGTGACAGAGACTTGGATCGGCCCCGGTGAGTGCAGCCCTCTGGTTGAACTTTTACCGGCTGGCTGTTCTTATTTTAACTCCCCGCGAACATCGGGCCGTGGAGGAGGAACGGCGACTGTTTTTAAAAATGACTTTAAATGTAAGCAGCGTGCAGTTTCGTCCTCCTTTTCCAGTTTTGAGGTAAACTTATTTGAGGTGGATCGCTCCGTTCCGGTGCTGTGCGCCGTCATCTACCGCCCCCCCAAATACAACAAGGACTTTTTAAATGACTTCTCTGATCTGCTGGCTGAAATCATGCCCAAGTATGATCGTGTCCTCCTTGTTGGGGATTTTAATATTCATGTGTGTTGTCCTGACAGGCCGTTGGTGAAGGACTTTTTAAGCCTCGTTGACTCTTTTAATTTGGTGCAGTGTGTGTCTGGTCCCACACACGAACATGGACACATTAGACCTCGTCCTCTCCCATGGTTTGTCTGTGTCCAACCTGGAAATCTGTGACAATGTGTTTTCTGATCACTTGCCTGTGGTGTTTGAAGCTTCCTTTTCCTGCGCTGCAGTTAAATCTGGCGCTCCTGCTCGGAGCCGGCGGATTTTTAACCCTGTCACTGCCGGTCAGTTCTCGTCTGCTTTTAACCAACTGTGTGTTCCCTCCGACTCAACTTCTGCAAACACAGAGGAGCTCAGTTCTTGGTTTTACTCCTCCTGCCGAACCATACTGGACTCCGTGGCGCCACTAAAAATGGTGCAGCCCTGAGCCCTGGCTTAATCCAAGAACTCGCACAGCTAGACAGGAGTGCCGCAAAGCTGAACGCAAGTGGAAAAAGGACAGGCTGCAGGTCTCCTACCAAATCCTAAAAAACTGTTGGCGTTGCTACCAGAGCACTGTTAAAGAGGCCAAAAGGAAATACCTGTCCAACCTTATCGACTCTAATCGTCACAACCCGCGTGTGCTATTTAAAACCATTGAGTCCGTTCTTAATCCCCCCCAGCCTGAGTGCATCGAGGCATCCCCCGAAATGTGCAATAGCTTCCTGCACTATTTTATTGACAAAGTTACTACTGCAAGGGCTCTTATCTCTCCTCCTGCATCCGACCCTTCTGATCCTGTTCCTTGCACAGCTGTGCTTGATTTGTTTGAGCCCGTGTCTCTGAAGGCCTTAGAAGATGTGGTTGGCCAGATTAAGCCATCAGGTTCTCCATGCGACATTGTCCCGCCTCACTTTTTTAAAGAGGTTTTCCCCAGTATAGGGCAGTCGGTTTTGGCCATTATCAACAGCAGTCTGTCTTCTGGTGTCGTCCCCCAAAGCTTTAAACATGCTGTGGTGCAACCTCTCCTCAAAAAACCCAGTCTTGATCCTGGTGTGCTAGCCAATTTTAGACCCATTTCCAAACTGCCTTTTATTTCAAAAATCCTGGAAAAACTTGTTTTTACTCAACTGAAATCATTTCTGGATGAGCATGAGGTCCTGGAGGTCTTCCAGTCGGGTTTTAAAACCTTACACAGCACAGAGTCAGCTCTATTAAGAGTTTTTAATGACATCCTTCTGGCGAATGACTCTGGAGATCATGTGATTCTTGTACTCCTGGACTTAACGTCGGCTTTTGATACTGTGGACCACAGCATTTTGTTGCATCGGTTGCAGCATCTAGTAGGCATCTCTGGTGCCGCCCTGGAGTGGTTAAAGTCCTACCTGGCAAACAGGACCATGTGCGTAAGCCTTGGTGGTTATGAGTCCCGTTCTGCTCCGCTGTCATATGGGGTCCCACAGGGTTCAGTCTTAGGGCCTCTGCTTTTTTCTTTGTATCTGCTGCCCCTGGGTTCCATCCTAAGAAAGCACGGCATCTTTTTTCACTGCTATGCTGATGACAGCCAGATCTATGTGCCACTAAGCAAGAAGGATGCTTTCTCTCTGAACCCACTTCTGTTCTGCCTCGAAGAAATTAAAGCTTGGATGTCCTTGAACTTTTTAAAATTCAATGAAAGCAAAACAGAAGTGATGGTGTTCGCTCCCAGTGGCTCTTGCGAACCACCTCCCGTTGACTTGGGCCCCTTGGAGCACTTTAGGAAGCAAACGGTCACAAACTTGGGTTTTAAGATGGACAGTGATTTTAAACTTGACCGGCAAATCAGTGCAGTGGTGAAGACCAGCTTTTATCACCTTAGGCAGCTGGCAAAGGTGAAACCTTTTATTGCACATAAGCACTTTGAAATGGTAATCCATGCCTTCATTACATCGCGGCTGGATTACTGTAACGCACTTTATCTTGGAGTCAGCCAGTCCTCCCTTGCACGTCTCCAGTTGGTCCAGAATGCTGCCGCCCGCCTCCTGACTGGAACACGTAAGAGGGAGCACATTACTCCTATCTTGGCCTCTCTCCACTGGCTGCCTGTGCATTTTAGAATTCATTTTAAGATTCTTTTATTTGTTTTTAAATCTTTACACGGTCTCGCCCCCCCTTACCTCTCCGAGCTGCTCAATATATACACTCCCGCCCGGTGCCTCAGGTCAGCTGATCAGTTGCTCCTGGAGGTCCCAAGGGCTAAACGGAGGCTCAGAGGGGATAGAGCCTTTTCTGTTGCTGGTCCTACATTATGGAAAGACCTCCCCCTACACATACGACAAGCCCCTTCACTGTCCATTTTTAAAACGCGTCTTAAAACCCATTTTTATTCGTTGGCTTTTAACCCAGTATGAGACCCTGTTTCTGTTTTATTATTTTTAATATTGTTTATTTTATATTATTGTTTTTATATTGTCTTTTATGTTTTATGTCTTTCATTTTATGTTTTATTGTACATGTACAGCACTTTGTGTCAGCCGTAGCTGTCTTTTAAAGGGCTCTATAAATAAAGTTGAGTTGAGTTGAGTAGAATTCATGGGCTTTTTTTACCTGTTCCATCATATTATATTTACTAAACAGGGATAAGTCTCACAAATGGAATACCGTGTGAGCAGACACGTCGAAAACTTTCACTACCAATAAAATTGAAGTAGATTTTATTGGTAGTGAAAATGGCGAGGACATTCTGGAATTATTAGAACATAAACTTGTATATGTGCTTGTTCCTCATTGTCAAATCTTGCTGCCATAACTTCTGAACCCGTCTATTTTTAGATGATGTTGTTACATTGCAGGTGCGAGTGTCTGTGTCAAGGCACCCTCTGACCTCTGTATGACCTTTGTTTACCATATACGGTCTATGCTGTTTAACTAGTTGACTGGTTCCCCCTGACCCTTCAAAGAGCAGCAGTATATGTGCTTGTTCCTGGGTCAAATTTGACCCAGAACAACAACTTATAGCAGTCTTGAAATATTTACATTATTGCTTATTTTGGATTACTTTAGGAAGTCATCAAATTTCAGGTTAAAAGAATGACATGCAGGGCATTTTTACTGCTGTCAAATGTCAAAACAGGTCACTTTGGACCCGGACAGTATGTAAAGGTTAAGTCAGGTCAAACATCAAATCTAAAAGCTACAATTTACACCCTGAAATGAAGACAACGTGAGGATGTCCTCAGTCTGTGGGCAGGATTTAGACAAAAAAAAACAATCCAGGCAGTTAGGTATCGCCAATAAAGACACTTTTCATTCCACTAGTTAGTTTTGTCATTATCTTTATGCACATTAAGATTTTATGTACATAATGTATGATTAGGTTATGAAATATAATGTGTTATTATAGATAAATACCCAACAGTACATAAAATATGAAAAATAATGTCAATAATGTCACCAGCAAAACAATAAATTCAATTATCAAGACAGTATTTTTATAGCCATATGTGCAGTGAAAAAGATATTGGATGTTTTCATGTATGTTCACTATTTTAGTCTGAAATACTGGCTGCTCTCATTTTGCTGCAAGTTTAGGACAGTTTGTAACTTTAATATTGTTGACGTACTGTTGTTATGACAACAAAAACAAATGTGGTTTCATCAATGTCCATTTGCCCTTACAAGATGTCAAAAATCCAAACCATATCCGATCCAAACACAAATCCTAACGGGTACTGAATGGCCCACTTTAATCTGACAAAAGAGGAAGACATACTCACCATGTCTGCGTCTGATGTTATCCCACCAAATGATTCAATCACAATGATGCTCTCTCTCTCAGAGGTAAATGCTAGCTTCAGAGACTTTTAGAAGGAACTTTTCACCAGCAGAGAGAAATCTACACAAACTTCTTTAACAATCTAAACATTCCACAATTACATGATGTATCCAGGGATGATACTGATAGTCAAATTTCTGAGACAGATCTTTCAGGAGCTACTTGAGCATTCCCCTCTGACCTACAGCAGCAGGTCCAGGTGGCTTTGGCTGTGAGTTTTACAAAGCATTTCACAGAAGAACAGTCCCTCTCATGCTCACTCTACAAAGCTAATATTTGCTTGCTCCTGAAAGGTGGCAAAGTGGAGACTGACCCTGCGAGTTACTGCCCAGTCACTTTTCTAAAGGACGGCAGTGGCTCAGAGGTAGAGCGGGTCGTCCACTAATCGGGCTCCTGCGGCCAACACACGCAGCACACACACAGACACACATGCTACATGTTTCTTGTGGCTTTCACAACTTCAAAGCCACAAGATCAAAGTCATTCCATCAAAATCACGACTTCCAAGTCTGAATTCACAATCACATAACATCAAAGTCACAACATCAAAGTCATGACTTCAAGGCCACAATTTCAAAGTCTGAATTCACAATCACGTGACATTAAAGTCACAACATTAAATTCACAACTTCAAAGTCACAACATCAAAGCCACAACTTCAAAGCCACAACATCAAAGCCACAACTTTATAGCCACACCTTCGTCACAACATCAAAATTACAACATCAAAGTCACAACATCATAGCCACAACTTTAAAGCAACACCTTCGCCACAACATGACAATTACAACATCAAAGTCAGAACATCAAAGTCACAACATCCAAGCCACAACATCAAAGTCACAACATCAAAGCCACAACTTCAAAGTCACAACATCAAAGCCACAACTTCAAAGCCACAACGTCAAAGCCACAACTTGAATTCACAATTCAAAATTCACTTGAATTCACAATCACTTGACATCAAAGTCACAACATCATAGTCACAACTTTAAAGTCACACCTTCGTCACAACATAAAAATTACAACATCACCGTCACAACCTCAAAGCCACAACTTCAAAGTCACAACATCAAAGTCACAACTTCAAAGTCACAACTTCAAAGCCACAACTTGAATTCACAATTCAAAATTCACTTGAATTCACAACAACATGACGTCAAAGTCACGACATCATAGTCACAACTTTAAAAACTTTCAAGGCCTTGATTTCCACACCTCAAACTCAAACTTTTAAGGAGCATGTTTTGAGCTAGTTCAGGTTTTCATTCCATTCATAACAGTCTTAAACAGTTTTAGACTTCCTGAACCAGCGAACAGCGATCCTCTTCTCACGGTCACGCTAACGTCTCATGGTCACTGTAACGTCTCGTCGTCACAGTAACGTCTCGTCGTCAGGGTAACGTCTAGTCGTCACGGTAACGTCTCGTCGTCACGGTAACGTCTCGTCGTCGTGGTAACGTCTCATCGTCACAGTAACGTCTCGTCGTCACAGTAACGTCTCTCGCGGTAACGTCTCGTCGTCACGTTAATGTCTCGTCATCGTGGTAACGTCTCGTAAACACATTTATAACAGTCTTAAACAGTTTTAGACTTACTGAACCAGCGAACAGCGATCCACTTCTCACGGTCACGGTAACGTCTCATGGTCACGGTAACGTCTTGCAGTGACTGTAAAAACTACGTTCTCTTAAAAACTTTCAAGGCCTTGATTTCCACACCTCAAACTCAAACTTTTAAGTTGCATGTTTTGAGCTAGTTCAAGTTTATCAAAATCCTGAACATTGTGCCTCACAAAACTTACTATAATTATTAAATTAGGATTATTTATGATCAGTTCTTTCCTGTACAGATTTATAAGCACATTCATAACAGTCTTAAACAGTTTTAGACTTCCAGAACCTGCAGCGTGCAGTGAACGAAGCGAACAGCGATCCACTTCTCACGGTCACGGTAACGTCTTGTTGTCACGGTAACATCTCTCACGGTAATGTCTCGTCGTCACGGTGATGTCTCGTCGTCACGGTAACGTCTCTCACGGTAATGTCTCGTCGTCACGGTGATGTCTCGTCGTCACGGTAACGTCTCATCGTCAGGGTAGCGTCTCGTCGTCACGGTAATGTCTCTCACGGTAACGTCTCGTCCCCACGGTAACGGTAACGTCTGATCGTCTAGGTAGCGTCTCATCGTCGCGGTAACGTCTCGTCGTCACGGTAACGTCTCTTCGTCACGGTAACGTCTTGCGGTGACTGTAAAAACTGCGTTCTCTTAAAAACTTTCAAGGCCTTGATTTCTTGAGTTTATCAAGATCCTGAACATTGTGCCTCACAAAACTTACTATAATTATTAAATTAGGATTATTTATGATCAGTTCTTTCCTGTACATATTTATAAACACATTCATAACAGTCTTAAACAGTTTTAGATTTCCTGAACCAGCGAACAGCGATCCACTTCTCACGGTCACGGTAACGTCTCATGGTCACTGTAACGTCTCGTTGTCACGGTAACGTGTCGTCGCCAGGGTAACGTCTTGTGGTCACGGTAACGTCTCGTCGTCACAATAACGTCTCGTTGTCATGGTAACGTCTCGTCGTCGTGGTAACGTCTCGTTGTCACAGTAACGTCTCATTGTCAGGGTAACGTCTCTCGCGGTAACGTCTCGTCATCACGGTAATGTCTCGTCGTCGTGGTAACGTCTCGTAAACACATTCATAACAGTCTTAAACAGTTTTAGACTTCCTGAACCAGCGAACAGCGATCCACTTCTCACGGTCACGGTAATGTCTCATGGTCACTGTAACGTCTCGTTGTCACGGTAACGTGTCGTCGTCAGGGTAACATCTTGTCGTCAGGGTAACGTCTCGACATCACGGTAACGTGTCGTCGTCACGGTAGCGTGTCGTCGTCACGGTAACGTCTCGTCGTCACGGTAACGTCTCGTCGTCATGGTAACGTCTCGTCGTCACAGTAACGTCTGATCGGCAGGGTAACGTCTCTCGCAGTAACGTCTCGTCGTCACGGTAATGTCTCGTTGTCGTGGTAACGTCTTGTCGTCGTGGTAACGTCTCGTCGTCACAGTAACGTCTCATTGTCAGGGTAACGTCTCTCGCGGTAACGTCTCGTCGTCACGGTAATGTCTCGTCGTCGTGGTAACGTCTCGTAAACACATTCATAACAGTCTTAAACAGTTTTAGACTTCCTGAACCTGCAGCGTGCGGTGAACGAAGCGAACAGCGATCCACGGTCACGGTAACGCCTCGTTGTCACGGTAACGTCTCTCACGGTAATGTCTCGTCGTCACGGTAACGTCTCGTCGTCAGGGTAACGTCTCTCACAGTAACGTCTCTCACGGTAACGTCTCTCACGGTAACGTCTCGTAAAAACTGCGTTCTCTTAAAAACTTTCAAGGCCTTGATTTCCACACCTCAAACTCAAACTTTTAAGTTGCATGTTTTGTGCTAGTTCAAGTTTATCAAAATCCTGAACATTGTGCCTCACAAAACTTACTATAATTATTAAATTAGGATTATTTATGATCAGTTCTTTCCTGTACATATTTATAAACACATTCATAACAGTCTTAAACAGTTTTAGACTTCCTGAACCAGCGAACAGCGATCCACTTCTCAGGGTCACGGTAACCTCTCGTTGTCACGGTAACGTCTCGTCGTCACGGTAATGTCTCGTCGTGGTAACGTCTTGTCGTCGTGGTAACGTCTTGTCGTCGCGGTCTCGTCGTTCTGGTAACGCATCGTCGTTGCGGTAACGTCTCGTCGTCGCGGTAATGTCTCGTCGTCAGGGTAACGTCTCGTCGTCACGGTAACGTCTTGCGGTGATGGTAAAAACTGTGTTCTCTTAAAAACTTTCAAGGCCTTGATTTCCACACCTCAAACTTTTGAGGAGCATGTTTTGAGCTAGTTCAAGTTTATCAAGATCCTGAACATTGTGCCTCACAAAACTTACTATAATTATTAAATTAGGATTATTTATGATCAGTTCTTTCCTGTACATATTTATAAACACATTCATAACAGTCTTAAACAGTTTTAGACTTCCTGAACCTGCAGCGTGCGGTGAACGCAGCAAACAGCGATCCACTTCTCACGGTCACGGTAACGTCTCGTCGTCATGGTAACGTCTCGTCGTTACGGTAACGTCTCTTCGTCACGGTAACGTCTTGCGGTGACGGTAAAAACTGCGTTCTCTTAAAAACTTTCAAGGCCTTGATTTCCACACCTCAAACTCAAACTTTTAAGTTGCATGCTTTGAGCTCGTCACAGTAACGTCTCATCGTCAGGGTAACGTCTCTCGCGGTAACGTCTCGTCGTCACGGTAATGTCTCGTCGTCGGAGCGGCAGAAAACGACGAAGCAGCTGCAGCAGCAGCAGAAAAAGACAAAGTAGAAGAAGCAGCAGAAAAAGATGAAGAAGAAGAAGAAGAAGAAGAAGAAGAAAAAGAAGAAGTTCCCTATACAGACCCGTTGTGCATGGTTGATGACTTCCAAGACGCTCAGCCGCCGTTCTGCTACTGCTCGCGCCACCAGAGAATTTGCCGAGAATACTTAGAGAACTAAAGAGATATGTGTGTGTGTGTGTGTGTGTGTGTGTGTGTGAGATCTTTTGTTACAATGAGTAAGTAAAATAAAGTATGGACTCGAAGCGTTTGTGTCATCATTTCCTTTATTCTGTTTCTTACTCTGTTCCTATTATTCAAATCAAAGTGAATAAAATAAAGTAAAATAAAATAAAATACGGCATAAAAAAAAAAACTTCAAGAAATCAGAAATGTTATGCACAACGAGAACTCAAACTGCACGGACACGTACACAAAAAGGGACGTTTCGGCCACAGGGTCACTTTGACGCCAGGGCTACAATAAAGTAGCGACTCTGTGCAATAAAGTAGCGACTCTGTGACAGCAAAGAAAGAATTTCATTGCACAAAGAAACTTGCTTCCTTTTGTTGTCCAAACTTTTATTTTGAAAGAAGGCCAGATTCGACAATGTGAAAATATCCCAGGGTGCCAGTATTAACATTTAATAAATGAAAAATAATAAAAGTTACATACAAACAGATCTAACTCTGACTCACATCGGGAGCCAAATCACAAAGAACAAACTGTATGATTGTTGACACAAATCTGAACCTGGTGTTCATTCAAGTTTAAAACGTGTCACTCTCCCTCTTGTCTTTAACAAAATCATTCATTATCCAAGCAGACAATCCTAGCAGGTCATAAATAATATCTTCCCCGTGCCGTACTTTGGACGTCCATGCTGTAGATAAATAAATAAACAGTGGTGGAAAGTAATCTTTTTAGTTTTTAAGGTACTTGTACTTCACTTGAGTACATTTTTGCTACTTTATACTCTATACTATTATTATTATACTATTGCACACCATTCCAGGGGCAGATATGATATTCGTCTACAGGTATTTATATACCAAATATGAAGTCGAGTGTGCCGATATTTTTTTTAAATCATGACTGTAGATTAAAAAAAAAAAAGTCATATACACCTTTTAAGGTATGCAGATATACATGATCCATATGCGCATCCGTCGTTGTCATGGAGACCGAAAGGTCACGCACGACCGTAAGGACTTATAGGAACGCAGAATTGGGGAATTGCTCATTTGCGATTCGACTCGAGTCGTGCTTGCCCCGTGTGATATCTGTCCGTGAAGTGTTGACCCCGGCCTGAAAACTCATCCAACGCGAGAGGAAAGCTCCGTGAGACCACAAGACCCACCGACGCGAGAGGAAAACTCCGTGAGACCACAAGACCCACCGACGCGAGAGGAAAACTCCGTGAGACCACAAGACCCACCGACGCGAGAGGAAAACTCCGCGAGACCACAAGACCCACCGACGCGAGAGGAAAACTCCGCGAGACCACAAGACCCACCGACTCCCCGAAAGACCAACCTGCTGAGACATGTCACGTAAGTTTTCCCAAACTTATTTAATTATCTTCATTTGTTAGTAAAAAAAAAAAAAAGGTGTATATTTGTTCTCATGTAAACTAGCCTGCTAGAAAAACAGTGTTTGTTGCCGCTCGACGTTTTTCTATTCTTTTTCTAATTGTGTAGTACTTAGAAAATGTCTTAGATTTTAGTTGAAAGTATTACTTTTGTGCAAATTTATCGAAAATTTAGGAAAAGAATGTTATATTATGTTTGAATAATGCCAAAAAACTATTATTGTTCTGGTGGAGACTACTAGACGTTCTGGCCCGTTGCTACAGTAACCTGTTGATTTGAAGTTTGTTGTGATGGATGAAACGCGTCACTATCAATGAAATGACTTTAAGTGAACAATCAGAGCAACTCTCTAAGTTCAAAGTTGATCACATTTGACAGCTAATTATCAGATATTGCTCGAAAAGCTGAAGATGAAGTGAACCTCACAGTGTTTAGATCCAAAACCAAAACTGTGGTGTCCTTTCATCCTGATGTGTATTAATAATTAGCATATTAATGTACGATGTCGTATTTGTTCCTGCGTGATTACACACAGGATTATTTCCTTTTCCATATTTAATATAACATAACGCATGATGCAGTGTGAAATGTCTGCGGCTCATTCAGATTTATTCAGTTTATTTTCAGGAGCTAACGCAGGAATGTTGCAGGTTTTTTTTGTGTGGATTTCTGTTTGTGCTTGATGTCATAACTAAATCTGACTGAATACAGCTTCATCTCTTTAGCACACACGCCTCACGCTGCTCACTGGAGGGAAGATACGCAGTTTAACGTGTTGTGCTGACAGTTAATGTCCAAGTATCTGCACGTGTCACGTGTTAGTGTTGTTTTCTCTTGCTTGCAATGTATCTGCGTATCATAATCTGACTTTTGTTCTCCTTCTTTGTCCTCAGGTGGCCTGTTTCGCCCTCAGAGTCCCGATCCTGAGATGCCTCCTGACGACCCCGTCGTCAGGCCGGCTGATCAGCTTCGGGAGGCTGTGGCTGAAGCTGTGCCTCGCGGCGGCGGAAGGGTGGGGGTTGGCAGACCTCCCTCTCCTCCGCACCAGCAGGTTTGGCCACTGCACCGCGCGGTGCAGCGGCTTCTTCCCCCTCCTGCCCGCTCTGCTCCTTTCTTCGCTCCTCGCGTTCACGCTGAACGTCTTCGCTTCCCTCACGCTGCTCACCTTTTTCGCTCTCGCCCTCACCTTCTTGCTGATCTTCCAGGTTTCCGTCGTGCTCCGACTGATCGGGTGGCTGCTGGTGAGCACGGTCTTCCTCCTCCTCCTTTTCTTCCTCCTGGTCCTTTTGAGGATGACCATTTTCCTCTTCGCGCTTCCCTTCGTCATCCTCTTCCTCGTCGCCGTGCTGCTCCTTATTTTCTTCCTCGCCCTCATCCTCCTCCTTCCCTTCGTCCTCCTCTCGCTTTGGCTTGTGGAGATCATGCAGGTCCTCCTGTTGATTTCCGTCAAGCACCTCTTCGTTTTCATGTTGTGAATCAGGACGTTTTCCCTCCTCCTCCTTTTGCTCATTTCCCCCCTGCACCTCTTCCTGGCCCTCCTGCCCCCTCTCCTCCTGCCCCCTCTCCTCCTGCTTCTCCTGCTTCCTCTCCTGCTCCTGCTTCTCCTGCTTCTCCTGCTCCTGCTTCTCCTGCTTCCTCTCCTGCTTCTCCTGCTTCCTCTTCTGCCTCTGCTCCTGCTTCTCCTGCTTCCTCTCCTGCTTCTCCTGCTCCTGCTTCTCCTGCTTCCTCTTCTGCCTCCTCTTCCTCTGCTTCTCCTGCTTCCCCTTCTGCCTCCTCTTCCTCTGCTTCTCCTGCTTCCCCTTCTGCCTCCTCTTCCTCTGCTTCTCCTGCTTCCCCTTCTGCCTCCTCTTCCTCTGCTTCTCTCGCTTCCTCTCCTGCCTCTGCCGATCTTGATGCTGATGTGTTGGTTTTGTTTGTGGAGTCTGACGACAGCCTCTTGTCCTCTGACCTAGGTGTTTGTGGGGTGGCATCTGGGCGGCGGCGCAGGGAGGAGAGCGACTCGGAGGGGGGGGCGCCTGCCGCCAAGATGCCACGCCGGTGAGATGACAGCGGATCGAAGGTGGTTATGAAAACGCATCATCTCGTACATCTCAAATATTCTTATGTGAATATTTGTATATTTAATTTTTCCTGTCTTTGTTTCTGTTTCTGATTCAGGTAGTATCTTGTACTGGGACCATCCACCATCTCTTTATTATTTATTGATTGATTTATTGATTGATTTATTGATTGATTGATTGATTGATTCATTCTTGAAATGTATTTAATTCTGTGGGGCAGCCTCTGCGTCTGGCGCGGCTGTCCGCAAACCCATGTAGCGTCTCGCACTGGGTTTTTTTTTTGTTGCTGTTGTTGTTTTAATCCTTCCTCCTAGCCTTGGCACGACGACCGGGTCGACGTTTCTTTCCTCCCGGGCGCCGTCATTTGCTTTCGGTGACGCTGCAGGAAGCCCTTTGCCCACCGGCGGGGCTGTCGACCCCCTCGTCTGCGGGGCAGGATAGGATTCGCACCAAACTCTGACCTAACAGACGGCGTCTTCTGCGGCTCTGTCTGCTTCACATGGGGGAAAAAAGGTAAGTACGAGCTTCTGAGCAAATTCAGCATTGAAATACGATTGATTCCAAAACTACCTTACTAATCAGTTTTTTCTCTCCCTGGACGAAAAAAGTAAGTGCGAGCTTCTCCCTTAATATAACATCACTTACATGTTCATTTGAATTGTATTTGTCCCTCTTACTAATCACTCTTTCTTCTCTCTTCCTCCGCCACCAGGGCTGCGGACAAAAAAAAGGTAAGCACGAGCACCCATGTAACATTCACTGACTGCACGGTTCACAGATTGTCTTACTCATCCTTTTGTCTTTCCCCCGAGCTGCTGCCGTTCACAGCGCATCACCGTTTATGGTACTTATTCAATAACTCCAAGGTTGTTTGTCTGTCTTGCTAACTATTCTTTTCATGTTTTTGTCTCCACACCCACCGCCTGAGCTGCTGCTGTCCACCGTGTCCCGAGGCCCCCCGGAACGAGGATGCAAACCCACACACACAAACAAACTGTCTGTCACTCTGCTTTCGAAACTTAACTACATTGATGTTAAATTAAACACTACATTTTATATAGACACTATATACTGTGAGATTTTCTTTAAGATGACTGATGTTTGGTCTGTGTGAATCACATTTGAGTGTCATAAAATGTAGTTAAACTGTTGCTAAGACGACCCAATTCAGCAGGTACATTTTCAATCAGTTCTATCTATTAAAGGGGTCTTTAACCAGGGGTCCGTGATCCATAGGGTGGTCCACAGAGGGGGTCCACCAATTTTATGTCATAATAATTGACAATTTTCACCAAAATAACAGTGAACGTGAGGGTTCAATTGGATGAATCACTGGACATTGGCAATTAACAGTCACTAATATTAAATACTCGATGAATTTGAGTTTTGAAATATGTTTTAACGTACACAGTACAGCTGTCATATTTCATGGCATATTTACTGTCGTGGTTTGGCAGTTTTTCGCCATAAAAATCTACAGACATTTTTTACAGTCTGCCATACATAATATTAGTTAGATAATAGAGTACGAGATCACGTTTTTCCATATTTTGTGAGTAGTGTGACATGCATCCCCATCCCCAGTACCAGTGACACCCAGTACTGCACATGGTTTTAATATTTTCACGTATTAGTTAAACACAATGATTCAAATAAACAATGTTAATAACAAATTATTGTTATTTATGACAATTATGACAAAGTGACCATAATAAGAAGAGGTCTTTTTAATTTAATGGATTTTAATAAAGAACTGACTTTTTTAAATATTAAAAAAATGAATAAAGTGCTGGATTTTCTCACATGCTGTGTGTTCGAGAGCATTTTGTCTGTACAGTAAAAATGCATGTAAAATTGGTAAGGAACTTTTTATAATTACGTGTTTAATTAACCCTCGTGTCGTCCTCCAGGTCGAGGTGACCCGGTGGCTGAAATGTCCGTTTGTGTGTGCGTGTGTGTAGGATATGTCGTTGTGCATGACATTTGTGATTCTTGAAGCGGTTATATTTTATTTCTGAATAACCGGAAGAAAGTAAGAAAAAAAAGGAATGAAGGAAAAAGATTACACAAACACTTGATATCACAGAGTCGCTACTTTATTGTAGCCCTAGCGTTGTACTCTGGGTCGACGTGATCCGGTGCCCGAAAACGGCCCTTTTTGTGTGCATGCGTGTCTCCGTGCAGTTTGAGTTCTCGTTGTGCATAACATTTCTGATTCTTGAAGTGGTTATCTTTTGTTGTGTTTTATTTTATTATTTTTTTTTAATAATAGGAACAGAGTAAGAAACAGAATAAAGGAAATGATGACACAAATGCTTCATATCACAGAGCCACTACTTTATTTTAGTTCTCCCTTTCTTTGTTGTCATCGTAACAAAAGGTCACACACAAAACACATCGCTTTAGTCAGCTCTGTAAGGGCAGGAATTTCACAAGGGCCACGAGGGCCATGGCCCTTATGATTTGGCCTTGTGCCCTTGAAAAAAATCTCTGTCCTAAGGCCACGGTGGCCTTGATGCCCCGCCCGCACTGTCCCAGTTTGTTTTGCGGTTTTCTAGTCTGCCTCTTTCCAGAGCACAGCTTTGACACCTGTGTCTTTTGAGAAAAAAGGCATCTTTTGATGACATTCGTCATCAGTGGTGGATTTGATCTGAGCCTGGCATGAACCGCTCGGACGGGCTATAACGACACTTCATCAAACGCACCCCCACCCTCTTGTGTCCGCGTCCGCGAGGCTGTGACGTTGGGTCCGAGACTGACGTGAAGAGAGGAAAAATCACCAGGACTGAGGTCAGACAGTGTGTTAAATTAGTGAATGAGTAAGAGGAATTTCAGGAAAGTTGGTTAACGTTAAACTGCGTGTACAGTAACGTTATATCACTACAACAGTGACCCAGTTTTCACGTGCCTGTAACATTAACCTACGCTTGCTAGCTTGCTGTCCAGTTTTTCCTCTGTCGAGCTGCTGGTTCCGGTCGTAACGTGTCATTTTTATGGATTCATGATCTTGGTGTTGCTGCTTGGGTAAGTTACAGCTGGTTGATGTGTGCTGGCTGTTCATAGTCACTTTACATAATCTGTTTGCAATAGTGACGTTCAGTAGAAAAGGGCAGGAAAGTTGGAGAAAGGACGTAATGATGAAACACAGGTAAATTCTCCATTTCTTTCTTTGTGTTCCATATTTTTAAAGTATTGCAGAGCCAACAACACGTGATGCTGATGGGTTTGGAGGCCATAATGCAAAAGTGCAGAAAACAATCTGAGTGACAGCAACAGCAGCTGATGGAGCAGCTTCAACTTTGGAAGGACACATGGTGTCAATGTGTTTCACTGTTTTTTAAATACTCTCTCTTGACATGAGAGTGCTATTCTTAAAAATAAAAAGTCTAATGTTTCCTTTATTGTCTATTTTGTTTATTTTATCTCCTCCATAATTTTCCTTGATGGAGAAATCGGTCTGTGCTCTCACGGCTTAATCAGTAGCCTATATGCTAGTATATGTTTACAGTACTGTTTACAGTCAAACATTTTGATGCACTGTACACAGTGTATACAGTTTTTGAAGCGAGTGATGGACTTCATAGTTTCCTGTGTACTTCAGACCAGTTCAGTTGCTTTTATTGTCGCCTAAGGGAAACTTGGCTTGCAGACAAGTTAAAAAACATATAATAAAAACATAATTGCATTAAATTCATTATGGATGTGGACTTAAAATCATTGTTTTATTTTTTGGCCTTTGTGCCCTCAAAAAATTGACAACGCAAAAGGCCAAGTGGCCTTGCCCCTAAAATGACGAAATTCCAGGCCTGGTTTACAGTCAAACATTTTGATGCACCGTAGGCTTGTTTTTGAAGTGAGTGATGGACTTCATCATTTCCTGTGTACTTCACTCCACTTCAGTTGCTTTTATTGTCCACTAAGGGAAACTTGGCTTGCAGACATTTTTAAAAATAGACAACTTTAAAAACATACAATAAAAAACATAATCACATTGAATTCATTATGTACGTGGGCTTAAAATCATTGTTTTATTTTATGGCCTGGGTGCCCTCAAAAAATTGACAACACAAAAGGCCAAGTGGCCTTGCCCTGAAAATGACGAAATTCCAGGCCTGCCTGTCACAATCTGACTCCCCTCTTATATTAAAAATGCAAGATGTAACACCAACCGTTTTCACTTTGCTAGCATACTTTGACCTCTGCTACTTATGTATAAAGTTATTTGTAACTAGTATCAACAGAGAGGGAAAAAGGAGGGGAGTCAGATTTGTTCGGGTCACAATTTACATCTGACAAAATCCTGGAGCCATTCAAGTTTACTTTTTAAAACCCTGATGATGTGCATTTGTTGTGAGGATATTACCTGGCATATTGTGAATGTCACACTGAGTGACTTTGAGAGTAAAGGGCTGCAGAACATTTGATCATGTTGTGACTGTCTGTGTGTGTTTTCTCATTGATTACTTAGATATAAAGAGTTAGAGTAGTATTAGTGGTACTTAGGCAGCACAAGAACATACTTATCATAGACATAGAACCAAACATGAAATTTATGGTGGTTAAGAATTTAAAAATACAGAATAATACAACAGAAAAACGAAATGAGACAAATATATAGAAAAAGAGCAGTGCAATAAAGTCAAAATGAAATGATAATGAAAAGGCAGTGAAGTTCTCTGTATAGTACACAATAAAATGTGTAGCCCTATGACATCTTATGAGATGTTGGCTTATGAATATGAGTAATAGCTTAAGAGAAAATGTGTGCAATGACCAGAAGTTTACCAAAAACTAAATAGTAAACCAAAAGTTTACTATACAAATAAAATCAATATATACAATAGACTATGGCATTGACTATGGAATTGATGGATTTTATGTCATTGTTTACTAATTAAGTCATTTGTGAGGAAAACGATTCAACAGGAAATGCATTCGCGATTTTATTTTGAAATGTATCCCTTGCATTTCCGGTCCTTAGAGTGACGGTAGGGACATCACAGCGGAGGTCTGGAGTTTTATTTTGAAATGTATACAGTTCATTTACGCCCCCCCAATCAAAGATTAATCAAAGTTAATCTTTGATTAACAGCATTAAACGCTAATTCTCGTTTGGCTCTCTTTAGTTTAGATAAAGGCTGATATGATTCAACAGCTAAGATTCTTGTTCTTTTATTCTTGGCTAACACTTGAAAGTATTTTTTCATAACTCATAACTCACTTTTCCATCCAAGAAAAACAGAAAAACAGATGTTCATACTTCAATCCACCAATGTTAACATATTCTGGACAGATCGGAGACTATTTCCCCTTTAAAATAACCATAAAAATCCCCCCTATTTACATATATACACCTCTATATATTTCTATATAACAATCAATAGAAAATAGACCCTTTAATAATTACTGTACATCTTCACAGTACATTTTATCTTCAGATTCCTCTTTTACTTAACAGTCTGTACTGTACAGCCATCCAGACTCTGTTTCTCAGGATATTCAAATGACTGTATTGCACGTGGGATGCCTTGTGTTTGCTGTTGAGCTGTCCACTGTCAGTTCAGCGTTTTTCACCAAGTATGGGAAATAATTGGTGAGGTAGAAGCAGTGGATGAGCGGATCCAGTAGGCAGGCCATGTAGGAGAGCACCATGAGGCCGTCGAAGGCCACAGCAGTTTTATCTTGGAAGTTTCACCCGCGTTGACCCGGGCGATCAACAGAACCATCCTGGCTATAGTGCAGGGGAGGAAGCAGAGGGAGAAGACCACCATGACAGCCATGACCCTCCTCAGCTTGGTCCTATCCCCAACTGTCTTCTTCCTGAGCCGGTTGACGATGCGCACTGTGCAGTAGACCAGGATGATGAAGGGGATGATGATCTGGGTAAAGAAGACGGTTTCTCGCAGACTGTCCACCACATCCTGAAATCAGAAAAAGGATCAACACAAATTATCAAATAGGTGGTTCACTGCAGTGGTTTTTAATTTAGCCCCTTTCCATTTAAAAAAAAAAAGAATTCGCCTACTCAAATTGTTATTCATTCTTTAGACTTTTCTCTTGGGTCACTCTTGTAAGAACATGTGGATGTTTGAAATGTGACAAATGCCCTGAGGTAGATACGAGGTTGAAAAAGTTTGAAAAATTTTATTATCAAATAAACCTATTATATTATATTTAATTAAACCCTATCCTGTTAAATTGCGACTACTAATTACTAAATTTCATTAGCTGGTACGCGTCCCTCACTTTTAAAAACAAAAACAGGCCGCAGTACATAGTTACCCTGAATTAAACACTTTGCCTAACACTGGTCACTGCCTATATATATGGCATTTCTAACAGCACAATGTGAGGTGTGGAACTTGTATGTCTTTATAGTGTCTTTTATTGGTTGTTGTTACCTGTTGTTCATTGTACATCCTGCTGCTGCACAACAAATTGCCCCTTGGGGGTCATAAAGATTCCTTGACCATGACCTAGTACGTACGACTGTCAAATAAATGTAATGGACTAAAAAAAGAATATTTTCCTGTGAAATGTTGGGAGATAGAATGGAAATTATACTTTATAATTGTACTTAAATACAGTCATTAAAGGTCCGGTGTGTAAGATTTCATGGTTAAAGTTCTGTACTGTAAAAACATGGTGATCCAACATAGAGAAGGTGGATCCAAGGCTTCTGTAGAAATTTTATGCCCTGGATCTTTAAATATATCTACTTACTTTACTTTTTACCACGGGCTGGGTATATTTACTCAAGAGTATATGCTTCACTGCAAACAGTGGACGAAGATGCAAACACAACCTCTGTTTGGCCATGGTATAAACATAATAATACATGCTTCTATCTTAGCCACGATTTTCTAATAACTGTTTAATACACAGTGAATAAATAGCATATTTTTTGTTAGACGATATTAATATTTTGCTTTCAGCATGCAAATATGTTTTTCAAACCCTGCCCCTGTCAAATGCGCTGCAGTTTGACACATTCCAGACTCTTGACTTTGGCAATGCCCTGTCAGTGCAAAAATAGCTCTGGAAACAGCCTCTGTCTAAGTGGAGCTCTGGGATAAGAATACGTTCTCTATGGGAGGACTTCATGGACCCGCATTCACTCTGTCATCATATTGTTTTTTGTTATTCTCAATTACGTCAGGCGGAGTAACTGTTTGTACAAAGTCATTTCGTGTATTGCGTAAATCAGAAACATTTTGCTCACTCAGCACTGCGCTGCCACATGGTCACAACTGACAGCACCGTAAGGCACAACGGTTCACAATGAAGTCATTTCCTCTCATTCCATGCACTGATTTCATGTAAACGTTACCTTAATTAAGGCGTCTTTCCCCTTTCTTGTCATCGTCTTGTGGCTGTTGCAGCACTCAAAGGTCTTGAGCATGGTGGGAATGGTGAGAGGCAGGAGAAACAGCCAGATGAGTATCGAGATCTGTGGAAACTTCTTGAGAGCTCTCAGGAGATTCTTTCGACCGGGATGCACCACGTCGAAGTATCGATCAATGGAAGTCAGCGTCAGGAAGGCGATGCTGGTGCCTCGGTTTAAAAACAACATGAAGAGCATAGCTTTGCACACTGTGTCATCCTTACTCCTCCTCACTCCGTGGATGAAGTTGTATGCCTTCATGGGCAAACAGAAAAGCAGGAGGATGTCGGCCAACACCAGGTTGAAAAGGAAGATGTTGTTGGTGTTGGATTTCCAGAATTTGAGCTTGAATATGAAGAGGTGGAGGACGGACGCATTCAGAGGCAAAGCCAAGATAAAGATCACAATCATGACAGCCGCATAGAATTTATACAGCGCCTTGTTTGTGGCATCACAGTCCTCGATAAGTTGGCTGGTTGAGTTTGCCATGCTTAGAAGGCCACTCATATTCAAGTCTCACCTGACAAACAACAGCAACAAAAAATCCCAGCCAAACAAGTTCCTGCAGTGTCCTCACTTGTAATCCTCTTTTAGGTTCTCAGTTCTTCTTCAGTCCTTGTTTACGTGTTTGTGGTATCCAAGGAATTCAGATTTTTTCTTTCCTTTTCTGAATCAGGTCTGGATGTAGTTCTGTCTCTGCTTGCAGTGCAAATGGTTGAGTTTTGCTTGCCTTGTTCAGCTTTGTACTTGTAGCTCTTGGTTGAGTGCCAAAGGTGTCTACATGTCGTGTTAAGGCCTGACAACCCAGATAGTGAGATACTGATTACACAAGCTGCTACCTGATAGAGAGCGATTTCACCTTCTTGCAAAGCAAACTGGCACAAACTGTGAGAATCATCATGCTGGGGCTTCAGTAAATCCCAGAAGCTACAGTAGGATCTACTGTTTCTCATAAATGACAGCTTCAGATTGCCTGGTTTTACCACGCGTGATGCTAAAAAAAGGGCTATTCAGAGAAAAATCCTCTTCAGAGTACGCAGATGTGGAGCCCTGGGAATTGATGATACATTAGATGTATGCACGAGGAGACGGACTTAGGTTCTGCTGCTGTCAAGTGTTTTTTCTACTATGTAAGAACAAGTAAATAAGTGGAGGAAGAGAGGGGGTTAACCAGAGGCCTCACATTCAACTCTGCCTGCCTTGAACTCCGTCTCTGCATTCAGCTGCAAGTCCAGACATCTCTGGAGAACTTTTAAGAAGAGGCTTTCTACCGGGACGTGTTTCCGGTTCATAAGTGAACTGGAATCCTTGACGTGTACCTTTTCTATCTTCCCTTTTTTCATGCTGAACCTTGACCTCCTCTCATATCACGTACTCTCTCTTCAAACAATGATTTCACTGTATATTGGGTTACTCAGTCAGCTATGCGGGGATGAAGGAGCAGCCTTGGCGTAGTTAAAACTCATTCGTCTGGCCCCTCAGGAGCTACTGCACTGCAAGACTTTTATGACTAGGACTGACAGTTTTAGTTCCTATCTTTCTATTAAACTGTTAACGCACACAAACACATGTTCATTTACAGTCTGCTCTCTTATTATGGGAAGCGTGGATGTTCTGCTGAAGATATTATGGTTATTTTGTGTACAGAAATCAAATAAAAAAGTCTTGTGTCATCTCTAAACATAAACATAATAAATCTGTATAATAAAATAATAAATATAAAATTAAAGCTGCAAGCAGCATTGGACGGGGGCCCTCACACCTGGCATGTCACAGGGCACCAGGTGGACAACATGCGAGCCTTGAAGCCTTCAAAGCAGTGTGTTCACACTGAACACAAACATTAGTCAGAATTTGGTCAAATGGTCAAAACTTTGATGGGAGCGCCATATCACAACACCGTTTGCTCAGAATTCATTTACTCAGGGAGTCTATGTGAATGCACCTACCGAGATTGAAGTTGATTGGATAAAACCCCTGGCAGGAGTTCGTTAAAATAGACTACATGCAGAGGGGCATATTTGGATCAAAGGGTCTAATGGAAATTAAGCAGGTTTAGTTGTATTTGCATGTGGAATAGAAAGGTTGTTCTCATTTTAATGTAATGTTATGTTCATGTCAGTGTTTTACTGGATTTTATTCTATTGAACATATCAGGGTTCGATTTTTTCTCTACCATGTCTTTGGGTTTGGCCTGCCACTTGTTGTAAAAGTCATGTAGGTAAACATCAAGCTTATGTCTAAGCAGGCGTGCATAGTTATGGGGGAGAGTGGGGGTTTATGCTTATAGTTACTGTAATATTGCATTTGTGTTGTATACATTATAGGTGTGTTTGCTTCAACTGGTAGTCTTTAGTCTTAATAGCAGTGTGCTTTTTCCAGTTTTTTTCATTGAGTGAGTGAGTTTCTCATTCGTGAGCTTTCTGTCCGCTCTGCTCGCTCTTGTGTGTTCGGCTTTAAAATGGCCCATAGATGAACGTTTGTTTTGGCAGTTGGAGCTGTGGAGCGTCTGCTTTGTGTGGCTGCTTTTGGGGTGATTATGAAGTGTTTTTTGTCTCGCTAACTGTAGGCTCATAGACAGTGCTATGTGGCTTGATGTGTTTGTGCACTTGAATGAGCATAGTTAGTGGCAGCATCAGAGACTGGACCCTGGAGGTCAGTCAAGGCAAAGTTAAAAGAAGTGATGTAAGAAAATAAGTAAAAGGTATAATTGATCAACATTAATTGGCTTAATTGGATTTGACAGAGGATAATAAGAAATGTCACGTTTACAGAAACATAATAAGATAAACGCTGCATATGGTATGCTTCAGTAAGGGTAATGTTGCTACAAGTGAAAATGTGAACCGGGTAAATCACACCACTGTTACCTGAGTAGTACGTGTGCATTCTCTCCAATCCATGTATACAAACTGCACCTCTGCTTAATGGCTTCATACATTTTGTCAAAGTAGCTGTATCGGGTATTTTTTTTTCATGTGTCATGAAGTGATGTATTTATCATAATGTAGTCTGCTGGTAAAGGTCGTGCAATGAAATGGTTTTATTAGGAAGAAGTAGCAGTAAATGAGTTTTGTCCCGTTCATGAAAACACTCCAATCGCAGCCTACTGTATAGTATACAGGAGTCAAACCAGGTGCGTGTTGGGCTCTGGGATGTGATGGGTTATAAAATCATGAATTCTAAAGTCTATGTTTGTAGAAATGTTACCTTTTTCTGCATGAACCACAGCCCTGATCAGGTTCCAGTCTCTCTTTTTCCCAGCCAGAGAAACACACACCTGTCCCTCATAGTTCTGAATAATGCCTCCTGTAGAAAATCAAAGAATCAGAAACATATTTGATACACACATGTAGAAACAGAGTATACACATACACCCAGACACCTACCCCTCTGTCAGTGAACTGGTCCTGGTCTGTAGTCTTGTGAGCTTGGTTGGTCTGTTTAACCAGAAATACGACATGCTCCTTCTTCCCTGTCCGCTCGACTTCCTCCGACGGATTGAGAACCACCATAGTCACTCTGCTATCAAAAAACTCTTTGGCGACCGCCTCCATGATCCCTGCAGCAAGATGGAGGAAGGGAAAGGTGGAAGGGAAATGATATGCATGTGTAGTAACCTGCCACTTGTTGTTGCTGCATCATGAAAATGAACCAATGTACGGGCTTTTTCTCCACCGCAAAAGAATTGCAGACCAGAAGAAACAAATGTATCAAATCAAACTTAGAACTCCTTTTGTCTCTTGATTGACTGACTTTTGAAAGAGGAATGTTAATGGCTAGCATCTGTACTTTTTAAACCACGTTTTTGGGTTACGGGGACAGCAAGTTTTGGATTTGGAGAGCGTCTGTCCAAAAAAGTGCTTGTTTTTACCACTAAAAACCACCAACCGAGCAGAAATGACACCACCATGTCACTTCTCCTTATTCATGATGTTGTCAGACACTCGACGCAGTGTTTTTCAACTTTTTTGAGCCAAGGTACATTTTATTCATTGAAAAAAATCACCAGGCACACCACCAACCAAAAATGTTTAAAAAATATTTTCAATAGAGTCATTCTTATCAAAGTGTCGAATAGGAATACAATAAAAAAGTATTTTATCATCTTTTATATTTCTTTCTAATCACTCCCCCCTTTAACAGTAGGGTGCTGGAGCAGGCAGAGAGAGAGAGAAACAAACAGCGTTTTTTACACTACATATCTCATTTACTCATACACTGATGGCATTAGCTGCCATGCAAGACGCTCATCGGTTTGAGGAGCTAACCATTCGTACGCATTCACACACCAATGGCGCAGCCTTCGGGAGCAATTTGGGGTTCGGTATCTTGCCCGAGGACACTTAGTTTTAAAATTTGCTTGCAATAATGAATAAGCAACAATAATAATAGTATGACTGACTGACGCTTCCATATGTACAGCCTGTGTTCATCTTCTGTATGACTAACAAGTGAACTTAGTTGGTGAGGCTGATAGAACAACCTGTTGTACCAGAGGCACGAGACACAGAGCTGGGGCAGGGGAATCGTGGAGGAGCTGTGCTTTTTGCTCCCCCTCTGTCTGTATTAATGATTACTACTGCTACTACTACTACTAGTACTACTACTACTACTACTACTACTACTACTACTTCTACTGCTACTACTTACAATAATAATTCTGATGATAATAATAATAACAATAATAATAAAAAATAATAACAATAATCATAATAACTCACCAAATAAGTTAACTTTTTAAAATCAGTCTAACCCTCCCGGAGCTCAACCATGCGGCCTTAACAGCCCAAGACACGGACACAGACACGCAGTGATGGCTGCACACATGTCCAGAGCGCAGGCCCTCCCATCCCTGCCTGGACAAAAATGGGCCCCAGAGACCCCCTGACCCTCCTGGAGGAACTCTGGGGATCCTAGGCCTCCCTCCCTCATCTACGGGCCTCACACTTTGGCCGGACGAGGGCGAGGTCGTAATGGCTCACCTTTTTTAGGCGACCTATTATTGCTCCTACTGCTGCTGCTACTACTACTATGGGTGACTTTTTAGGTGAGCCGCCATGGCCTCGCCCTTTTGGCCCGACCAGGGTCTCCGGGCGAATCCGCGTACCCACTCTTAAGCACCCTCCCCAGGGCACTACACACCAACAGTGCGGCCGACAAGAGTTTCGTGCCCCTGGTACAGCTATGAGGCTTTCCCACCCAGCTTACCCAGTAGTCCAGCTTTATATTTTGACACCCTCTGCTCTCTCGCACCGTCTTCCGTGACCCTGGTACAGTGGTGTGGAGCTCCGTGGTGTACCTGATAGTCTGCCAGTCACTTTCTGTTGCTTTTTCCGCCCACCACCCAACCACCACCCCGCCCTCCCTCTGTGATAATAATAAAAAAAGGATAATAAAAAAATAATAATCATCATCATCATCATGATGATATAAATCGTCAGCTTCAGAGATGCCCCGTCCTGGAGCTCTGAATGTCTAGATATGTCTGGATGTCTGTTCCCCTGGTAGAACGGCGTGGTGTACCAAGGGCACGAGGAGGTCTGTTTTTAATAATGATTACTACTACTACTACTACTACTAATAATAATAATAATAATAATAACAATAATATTAACTCACCAACTAAGTTAACTAACTAACTTTTTGAAATCACTCACTCTCATAGGCAGGCAGGTCCTGGAGGCGGGGCCACAGCCAAGATCAAAGCAACAGAACTATGATGTCATCAGATTCTGGTTCTGAATTCTAAAACGGTCAAAACAAAGTAAACAAGTCTGACAGAAGATAAGCACAGGATTTACAGAAGGTAAAACAATAGTGATAATAGTGATGATGATTATTATG
This sequence comes from Nibea albiflora, assembly GCA_014281875.1. Classification (NCBI taxonomy): domain Eukaryota; kingdom Metazoa; phylum Chordata; class Actinopteri; family Sciaenidae; genus Nibea; species Nibea albiflora. The sequence goes on along the minus strand of CM024812.1, from coordinate 4,038,544 downwards.
TGTGTGTGTATCTTCTCTTTTGCATGAAATGCAATAGTACAAGGACAGGAGAGACAGATTAGAGAAGTATCATTTGGATAAGGAACATCCTGCTCATTACTGAGCAGGAAACCAAAAAAGGACATCCTGTCATCATCATGAAAGTTGTTGCTGTTACATCTTGCATTATAAATATAAGAGCCCCAGTTTGTTTTGCGGTTTTCTAGTCTGCCTCTTTCCAGAGCACAGCTTTGACACCTGCGTCTTTTGAGAAAAAAAGCGTCTTTTGATGACATTCGTCATCAGTGGCGGGTTTGATTCGAGCCTGGCATGAACCGCTCGGACGGGCTATAACAGGCATGGGCAAACTACGGCCCACGGGCCATATGCGGCCCGTTAAACGTTTTAATCCGGCCCGCCGAACTTGAAAAAATTATATGAGTAAACTTTGTTAATATTTTATTTTCCATGCAGTTTTGATGTTTTCCCACTAGATGGCGCATTGGATACATTGACTTTGTTGAGGTGCAGCGTATTTTTGCGTATTTTACGTTTGCACTTTACCCATCAGCCCTTCTGTAAAGATGAGCGGACCTAAGAAAAGGAAAGTGGACAGAGAATGTCGAGTGACTAACTAAATATTGTTTCACTGAACACCGATCATCTGCTGTATGCCTGATATGCCAAGAAACTGTGGCGCTTTTTAAAGAATAGAATATTTGCCGTCACTGTGCCACAAAGCACGCTAACTATGCTAGCAAGCTGTCAACAAAAGAACGGGAAGCTGCTGCTCAGAAGTTGGCAGCTAATTTACTTGCTCAACAAAACTTTTTTCACCGGCAAACTGCCATTCAAGAGTCAAGTACCAAGGCCAGTTTGATGCTTTCATTCAAAATAGCAAAGGCCAGCAAACCTCTGTGTGAAGGCCAATTTTTAAAAGAATGTATGGTGAAGACAGCAGGTATTTTGTGCCCGGAGAGCAAAGACAAATTTGAAAAAATCACTTTATCACGCCGGACAGTGACTCGCCGCGTGGAACTAATAGATGAAGATATCAGCAGCAATTTAAATAAGACTGCGGAGTCCTTCACATTATATTCGTTAGCACTGGATGAAAGCAACGATGTCAAAGACACTGCTCAGCTCCTCATTTTTATCCCAGGGATCAACAACACTTTTGAAATAACGGGGGAGTTTTTGACAATGGAGTCTCTGAAAGGACAAACACAGGGAGAGGATTTGTTTGACCGGGTGTCTGCTGTCATGGAAAATATGAAGCTCCCCTGGGTAAACTTATCAACGTCACCACAGATGGATCTCCGAATTTAACGGGGAAACGGGTTTGGCCTGCTGAGGAGAATCCAGGATAAAGTGAAATTGTTGCATTTTCGGAGCGTCTGGAGAAGGCTGATGAATTTACTGAGCTGAGCAACAAGAGCTTTCTTTGTGACTTTGCGTTTGCTGTGGACGTATTTTCACACTTGAACGAGCTCAACATGAAACTACTGGGGAAGGATCAGTTTGTGCACGACATGTACACGTGCACGTGAAAGCCTTTAAATCCAAGCTGGCTTTATTCTCCAGGCAAATATTAAACAAGTCATTCACTCATTTTCCCACACTAACCACGCTGAAAGAGCCCGCAGCAAAAGTGAAGAAATACAGTGAGTCACTGGACGCGCTGCACGGAGAATTCTGCCGTCGCTTTTCAGATTTTGAAAAGATTGACAAGTCACTTCAGTTGGTGGCCTGTCCTCTGTCACAAGACCCCGAAACAGCTCCAGAGGAGCTGCAGCTCCAACTGATCGACCTTCAGTCTGACCCAGTCTTAAAAGAGAAGTGAAACTCCCTGAAACTGAATGACTTTTATGCTTCACTCAATCAAGCTGATTTTTGTAACGAGCTGCTGAAGATGGACCCAGCACCAGAGGAAGCTCTCTATCCCAGGAGTCCCCAACCACCAGGCCTTGGATATATATATATATATATATATACAGTGTATGAACACGTCTCTGTATTTGTGTTAATTAGTTGTTACATGAAGAAATTAAGTTGAAATGTAACCGAAAACACCACCAAGGATTAAAAAGAGCCTTGGACTCTGAGTTAAAACAGGTTAAAAATGAGAATTAAAAAAACACACACCACACACACAAAAACACACAAGGCACTCAAACTTAAAAATCATGCATAATTGTAAAAACACCATGACATGCTCTGTCATGAACGGGTGACTTGTTCAGAGTGACCTGCCTCTCCCCCAAAGTCTGCTGGGATACACTCCAGCCCCACAGTGACCCTGAAGAGGAGAAGAGGTTAGATTAGATTCAACTCTACTGTCAGTGAACAAAGTAACAAGCACTTAGACAACGAAATGCAGTTTAGCCTCTAACCTGAAGTGCAGAGTATGTACATATGAAGAGGATATATAAATATAGTGCAGGTATGTGTTTGAATATGCTATAGGAGATATACAGTGTATGAATATGTACAGCTGCTTGTGTTGTCTGCAAACTTGATGATGGTGGTGCTGTGTGTTTTCCCTTCACCTCACAGGGAAGTGTTGAACCGTACCTGTCAGGTTCACATAATTGAGATGATATGATGTATGTGTGCGTGTGTGTGCATGTAGAGGCCAAACAGGCCAATTCTGCAGAAATCACATGACCTGCTGAATGAAAACACCCTCCAGCAATTCAGGCGAGAATTTCCTTCCAAAACAATTCAATGGAAACTGGCAAAAGGACTCTTAATGCTCAAGAGTAGATCCTGCTTAACTGTTGCACAGTAACACATGACAAACACTCTATTGTAAAGACCATCATGGTCATGATGAATTATGAGTTAGCTGCAGCATGTACAATTTAGGACAGGATAGTGTTTGCCTTTTTACATTGTTCTAACATTTGTTAGACTAGGAGGGGCATTTTTTATTTCTTTTTAGCGTCTGTCAAAGATGAAAGCAACAATAATAAAGCTGATCCTGATTTTGTATGTATTTATACAGTATTTTCCAATTGCTTAAACACAATTTTGCAAACTAAGCTGGTTTTATAACAATTCTAAGACTATTCACCAACCACACACCCAAACCTCAAAATACCTCATATATCCCACAAAATGAAGCACTGCAGCCAAAATCAAACTTATGCACCAGATCTCTCTCACACTTTATTTATTTCATTTTTTTTAATGCTTGGACATGAGACAAAACACTTTGGCAACAAGACAAGGGGAGACGCAGACTCGATGAACACATGGAGGTAATGGGGAACAGGTGGACACAATTGTGAATCAGGGAAGACAATCAGACCGGTGACACATGAGGAAGGGCAGGTGACCTGAAACGAGAGGAGAGTTTCTTTTCAAAATAAAACAGGAAATGACAAGACATGGAGACCGAACAAAAACCCAGCTTGACTTCACCACAGTGTGACACACAGCAGATAGATTCACATTGGAGTGAACTAAAATATGCTCACAAAACAGGAAGCTGAAAAACACAATGCAGAATAAATGTGCAGAAAAACCCCTACCTCTCACTCTTCCTCCCCCTCTCATTCCCACCCTCCCTCTTCCTCTTTCCACGATGTCTTCCGTTGTTGTTGTAACAGAAAAAAAGATGTTCACCTGTTCAGTTCAATGGAAAATGACTCCCTGGCAATAATTACAAGTGATTGCACAATGAGCCACAGCATCTCAACCCTCTATATAAAGGCAGCTGATTTTCGGTTGGTACAACAGAATTCAGCAGATCAACTGACTTCTGCAATTACAAACACACAATAGTTTCATAGTTACATGAAACGTCCTGTTTTGCTTAAAATGACAGCATGTATCAAATAATAGTTAACAGCACTGCCTCAATAAAATATGAATTTGGACTTATGGAAAGTTACTGCTTGGTAAATCTGAATATCATTCATCCTTTCAGAAGATTTAAACAGTTCATTGTTTATAAAGGAGATTTAACTGCCTGTTGCCATCAGCCTTCAGCCTTACAGGCCGGGCCATCCATCTCTGGTGAAGAGCGCTTTAAAACTACGTTGCTAATATAAGCTAGTACTACTGTTAGCTAGCTGGCCAAGCAAGTGTCTTTCACATGAGAATATGTTACAAAGATAACAGTTGGAGAAGTACACGGACTGCTCTCTCAAATATTTCACGTTTTATATCAGTCTATTATTATTTCTTTCAATTATTATTTCTTCTCACCATGACTTACTCAGCTTAGATTTGACTCGTGTCACTCAGAAATCATCGCCGCAGGACCCAGACGTGAAACATTTACTACGTTGGCCTGCTGAGGAGAATCCAGGATAAAGTGAAAGATGAAAATCCTGACCAGGATGTTATTTTCCTCCACTGCATCATCCATCAGGAAGCTCTGTGTGAATCAGTATTACAGCTGAATCATGTTGTGAATCCTGTCGTGTAACTCGTCAACTTTATACGTGCAAAGGGACTTCAGCACCGTCAGTTCATTACGTTCCTGGAGGATACTGATGCGGATCACCAGGACCTGCTTTATCATTGCCGTGTCCGCTGGTTAAGTTTGGGAAAAGTGTTTAAACGAGTGTGGGAGCTGAAAGAGGAGATTGGTGCATTTTTGGAGCGCCTGGAGAAGGCTGATGAATTTCCTGAGCTGAGCAACAAGAGCTTTCTTTGTCACTTTGCGTTTGCTGTGGACGTATTTTCACACTTGAACGAGCTCAACATGAAACTACTGGGGAAGGATCAGTTTGTGCACGACATGTACACGTGCACGTGAAAGCCTTTAAATCCAAGCTGGCTTTATTCTCCAGGCAAATATTAAACAAGTCATTCACTCATTTTCCCACACTAACCACGCTGAAAGAGCCCGCAGCAAAAGTGAAGAAATACAGTGAGTCACTGGACGCGCTGCACGGAGAATTCTGCCGTCGCTTTTCAGATTTTGAAAAGATTGACAAGTCACTTCAGTTGGTGGCCTGTCCTCTGTCACAAGACCCCGAAACAGCTCCAGAGGAGCTGCAGCTCCAACTGATCGACCTTCAGTCTGACCCAGTCTTAAAGAGAAGTGAAACTCCCTGAAACTGAATGACTTTTATGCTTCACTCAATCAAGCTGATTTTTGTAACGAGCTGCTGAAGATGGACCCAGCACCAGAGGAAGCTCTCTATCCCAGGAGTCCCCAACCACCAGGCCTTGGATATATATATATATATATATATACAGTGTATGAACACGTCTCTGTATTTGTGTTAATTAGTTGTTACATGAAGAAATTAAGTTGAAATGTAACCGAAAACACCACCAAGGATTAAAAAGAGCCTTGGACTCTGAGTTAAAACAGGTTAAAAATGAGAATTAAAAAACACACACCACACACACAAAAACACACAAGGCACTCAAACTTAAAAATCATGCATAATTGTAAAAACACCATGACATGCTCTGTCATGAACGGGTGACTTGTTCAGAGTGACCTGCCTCTCCCCCAAAGTCTGCTGGGATACACTCCAGCCCCACAGTGACCCTGAAGAGGAGAAGAGGTTAGATTAGATTCAACTCTACTGTCAGTGAACAAAGTAACAAGCACTTAGACAACGAAATGCAGTTTAGCCTCTAACCTGAAGTGCAGAGTATGTACATATGAAGAGGATATATAAATATAGTGCAGGTATGTGTTTGAATATGCTATAGGAGATATACAGTGTATGAATATGTACAGCTGCTTGTGTTGTCTGCAAACTTGATGATGGTGGTGCTGTGTGTTTTCCCTTCACCTCACAGGGAAGTGTTGAACCGTACCTGTCAGGTTCACATAATTGAGATGATATGATGTATGTGTGCGTGTGTGTGCATGTAGAGGCCAAACAGGCCAATTCTGCAGAAATCACATGACCTGCTGAATGAAAACACCCTCCAGCAATTCAGGCGAGAATTTCCTTCCAAAACAATTCAATGGAAACTGGCAAAAGGACTCTTAATGCTCAAGAGTAGATCCTGCTTAACTGTTGCACAGTAACACATGACAAACACTCTATTGTAAAGACCATCATGGTCATGATGAATTATGAGTTAGCTGCAGCATGTACAATTTAGGACAGGATAGTGTTTGCCTTTTTACATTGTTCTAACATTTGTTAGACTAGGAGGGCATTTTTTATTTCTTTTTAGCGTCTGTCAAAGATGAAAGCAACAATAATAAAGCTGATCCTGATTTTGTATGTATTTATACAGTATTTTCCAATTGCTTAAACACAATTTTGCAAACTAAGCTGGTTTTATAACAATTCTAAGACTATTCACCAACCACACACCCAAACCTCAAAATACCTCATATATCCCACAAAATGAAGCACTGCAGCCAAAATCAAACTTATGCACCAGATCTCTCTCACACTTTATTTATTTCATTTTTTTTAATGCTTGGACATGAGACAAAACACTTTGGCAACAAGACAAGGGGAGACGCAGACTCGATGAACACATGGAGGTAATGGGGAACAGGTGGACACAATTGTGAATCAGGGAAGACAATCAGACCGGTGACACATGAGGAAGGGCAGGTGACCTGAAACGAGAGGAGAGTTTCTTTTCAAATAAAACAGGAAATGACAAGACATGGAGACCGAACAAAAACCCAGCTTGACTTCACCACAGTGTGACACACAGCAGATAGATTCACATTGGAGTGAACTAAAATATGCTCACAAAACAGGAAGCTGAAAAACACAATGCAGAATAAATGTGCAGAAAAACCCCTACCTCTCACTCTTCCTCCCCCTCTCATTCCCACCCTCCCTCTTCCTCTTTCCACGATGTCTTCCGTTGTTGTTGTAACAGAAAAAAAGATGTTCACCTGTTCAGTTCAATGGAAAATGACTCCCTGGCAATAATTACAAGTGATTGCACAATGAGCCACAGCATCTCAACCCTCTATATAAAGGCAGCTGATTTTCGGTTGGTACAACAGAATTCAGCAGATCAACTGACTTCTGCAATTACAACACACAATAGTTTCATAGTTACATGAAACGTCCTGTTTTGCTTAAAATGACAGCATGTATCAAATAATAGTTAACAGCACTGCCTCAATAAAATATGAATTTGGACTTATGGAAAGTTACTGCTTGGTAAATCTGAATATCATTCATCCTTTCAGAAGATTTAAACAGTTCATTGTTTATAAAGGAGATTTAACTGCCTGTTGCCATCAGCCTTCAGCCTTACAGGCCGGGCCATCCATCTCTGGTGAAGAGCGCTTTAAAACTACGTTGCTAATATAAGCTAGTACTACTGTTAGCTAGCTGGCCAAGCAAGTGTCTTTCACATGAGAATATGTTACAAAGATAACAGTTGGAGAAGTACACGGACTGCTCTCTCAAAATATTTCACGTTTTATATCAGTCTATTATTATTTCTTTCAATTATTATTTCTTCTCACCATGACTTACTCAGCTTAGATTTGACTCGTGTCACTCAGAAATCATCGCCGCAGGACCCAGACGTGAAACATTTACTACGTTGGCCTGCTGAGGAGAATCCAGGATAAAGTGAAAGATGAAAATCCTGACCAGGATGTTATTTTCCTCCACTGCATCATCCATCAGGAAGCTCTGTGTGAATCAGTATTACAGCTGAATCATGTTGTGAATCCTGTCGTGTAACTCGTCAACTTTATACGTGCAAAGGGACTTCAGCACCGTCAGTTCATTACGTTCCTGGAGGATACTGATGCGGATCACCAGGACCTGCTTTATCATTGCCGTGTCCGCTGGTTAAGTTTGGGAAAAGTGTTTAAACGAGTGTGGGAGCTGAAAGAGGAGATTGGTGCATTTTTGGAGCGCCTGGAGAAGGCTGATGAATTTCCTGAGCTGAGCAACAAGAGCTTTCTTTGTCACTTTGCGTTTGCTGTGGACGTATTTTCACACTTGAACGAGCTCAACATGAAACTACTGGGGAAGGATCAGTTTGTGCACGACATGTACACGTGCACGTGAAAGCCTTTAAATCCAAGCTGGCTTTATTCTCCAGGCAAATATTAAACAAGTCATTCACTCATTTTCCCACACTAACCACGCTGAAAGAGCCCGCAGCAAAAGTGAAGAAATACAGTGAGTCACTGGACGCGCTGCACGGAGAATTCTGCCGTCGCTTTTCAGATTTTGAAAAGATTGACAAGTCACTTCAGTTGGTGGCCTGTCCTCTGTCACAAGACCCCGAAACAGCTCCAGAGGAGCTGCAGCTCCAACTGATCGACCTTCAGTCTGACCCAGTCTTAAAAGAGAAGTGAAACTCCCTGAAACTGAATGACTTTTATGCTTCACTCAATCAAGCTGATTTTTGTAACGAGCTGCTGAAGATGGACCCAGCACCAGAGGAAGCTCTCTATCCCAGGAGTCCCCAACCACCAGGCCTTGGATATATATATATATATATATATATATATATATATATATATATATATATATACAGTGTATGAACACGTCTCTGTATTTGTGTTAATTGGTTGTTACATGAAGAAATTAAGTTGAAATGTAACCAAAAACACCACCAAGGATTAAAAAGAGCCTTGGACTCTGAGTTAAAACAGGTTAAAAATGAGAATTAAAAAAACACACACCACACACACAAAAACACACAAGGCACTCAAACTTAAAAATCATGCATAATTGTAAAAACACCATGACATGCTCTGTCATGAACGGGTGACTTGTTCAGAGTGACCTGCCTCTCCCCCAAAGTCTGCTGGGATACACTCCAGCCCCACAGTGACCCTGAAGAGGAGAAGAGGTTAGATTAGATTCAACTTTACTGTCAGTGAACAAAGTAACAAGTACTTAGACAACGAAACGCAGTTTAGCCTCTAACCTGAAGTGCAGAGTATGTACATATGAAGAGGATATATAAATATAGTGCAGGTATGTGTTTGAATATGCTATAGGAGATATACAGTGTATGAATATGTACAGCTGCTTGTGTTGTCTGCAAACTTGATGATGGTGGTGCTGTGTGTTTTCCCTTCACCTCACAGGGAAGTGTTGAACCGTACCTGTCAGGTTCACATAATTGAGATGATATGATGTATGTGTGCGTGTGTGTGCATGTAGAGGCCAAACAGGCCAATTCTGCAGAAATCACATGACCTGCTGAATGAAAACACCCTCCAGCAATTCAGGCAAGAATTTCCATGATGAATTATGAGTTAGCTGCAGCATGTACAATTTAGGACAGGATAGTGTTTGCCTTTTTACATTGCTCAATGCTGGAGCAGGTGGTGATTACATCTACCTGTGGTACTTCAAAAGGGAGCACACAGTATGATACTCCCATAGTGGAGATTGATGTCACTGAAAATGCTCAAGATGAAGGTCGGAAGTTTCAAGATAACTGGGAGCGACTGGCCTGTGATCTGAACCGCACTGTTAAAGGGAACTGGATCCACATCTGGGTGAAGAGAGAGAAACAACCACACATCTGTGATGTCACTGCCACTGCTTCCTTCGGATCAGGTGACGACTACTTTCGGCAAGGTTACATTCGTCTGGATGAAGATACTAACAGGGGTGCCGGAGGTGCATATGTCTTCATCTGGTACCGTCAGACCACCAACCAAACGAATGCGCTCACTGATCTAAATGTCTCCATCAATGCTGAAGAGTACCAGAGCCTTCAGCAACAAAATTATGAGCTAGTGAGTGTTGACCTCAACCAGGGGACTGGAGGCAAGCAGGTGTACATGTGGTACAAGAAAGAGGGAAATCAATCCAATCCCATAAAGAACATGACCCTGCTTCTCAACCCAGATGCTGTCCCAGTGTATAAGAGGGCTGGTGTCACTGTTATTACAAAAAATCTCAACCAAGGTAATGATGCCGTCACTGAGTACCTGTGTTTTTATCAGTGAAAGTGTTACACGTACCGGCTGGTACCACGTAAACAGATGTATATTCTGTAAACAGAAGAAATGAATGAGACGGGCAACCTTGCTTCCGCTCGTTTCAGCCTCGCTCAGCAGAATGAATTTATTCTCAATTTGCTATTCAACAATAAAACATTCTCTTTATAATCCATTCACAAATCAGTCACCAAAACCAAAACTCATAATCACATTTTGCCTTGTCTTCAGTGTTCTTACTGAGTTACGATCTGTGCTCTAATTCACAAAATCTTAATACATCAACCACAATGTTTATACTCTCGCAGGGTGTATTTTAACCTTACATAAAATTACCATTCCTGCCCTAGTCACAGGTTTCTTTGTATGAACATTCAATAGCTCTTAACAGGCTACTCCTAGCATGAAATGATTTCCCTGTGCAGGCTCTTACGGCTTTACTGTTTTTTTTTAGATGTAAATAAACCTTTCTTAACAGAGTTTAACAGCTTTTACCTATTTAAACAGTATCACACAATGTTTTCAGAATATTTATACATTAAACCAAATGTACGGAAGCACTAAATAAACCCCTGAATGACACAGCGCGGGCTAAAAGTATACGACGCCATGTTATGCTCATCGTAGCATGCTAGTAACATTCATTCTTCACATTACATACACGTTTTGATACCATCCTTTTTCCAGATAACTCGAATATTACTCAACATATTCCCAAAGTAAGCACCAGTGAATTACAGCTTTACCAACCTGTAAACAGAAGAAATGAATGAGACGGGCAACCTTGCTTCCGCTCGTTTCAGCCTCGCTCAGCAGAATGAGAGAAACCGTCCGTGGTGCCCTAAAAAGCCGTAAAGTGACCCTCGTAACACCCGACATACAGTGCCCCGCTGCCTCCTGCTGGCTACGGATGGGTATAACATGTTAATTTTCCACAACAGAAATTGGTGCGCTGCCTACTGCAGACAGGTTAGAAGCATCTTAATGCTATTTTCGAAACAAAATACACTATCAAAATTGTGACTTCACAATAGTGGCGTCACACATTCCCCCACAAAATAGAAATGGCTCCCGACATTTAAAACCTTATTCTGAAAACCTCAACATATAATACACATTTTCAATATAACCATGGCATGTTGTATGGGCTGAATGGATAAGCAGGTGGAATGTACGGTGCAAGCCCTGTGAGTGGTGTGATATGGTAGGGTGTCGGCCATGCTGGTATGAAGGGAGAGGCTAGTGTGGTAGCTGCATTGACAGTGGTGCGAGGTTGTAGTGAGGGTTCCCCTAAAGTTTCATATGTGAACAGCTGTCGTGGCCTCCTTTCTCTAGCGGACCTCCTGACCCCTCTGGACGTCTCTGCTACTGGGGTGGGTGAAAACCTCTCCTCATCATTAGGAACCAACAGCCCATCTCCTTCACTGTCCATCTCAGGTGGTGGTGAGTCAGCGAGTGGCCGTGCTACCGCTGACTGTCCCTTTGACATCCATTCTCATCGGCAGGTGCATTAACATGCCTCTCTTCCCTCCCAGATACTGGGACATGTCTGTCTTCCCTTTCAGAGGCGAGATCCCAGTGAGTCTCAGCGGGCAGGTAATGATCACAGCACAGATCACGTCTTGTTTCCCTTACAGGAACTCTTAACCAATAACCTGCAGTACTCTCATCTGAATCAGAACAACTTGTGCCACTTCCTTGTTTTCCCCTGTCTTTGAAACATGCCCCAAAGAGACAAATCAGATCAAGTCATGACCGATTATGTGACAGTCTCTGTGGTGGGGCTTCAACAGGTAGATCATTTACCAGTAGCAGCAAATTGCGGTGGAGGACTCTGGTCTTGCGTTTGTCCCCTGTTTCAGAGTAGACTACGTACACAGGGTTGTCTTCTATCTGCTCTTTAACAACATAAATGTTCTTTTCCCAGTACGACCTAAGTTTCCCTGGGCCGCCCCGCTCCCCAAGATTCCTCACCAGTACCCTGTCCCCAGGATGCAGAACTACACCCTTAAGTCTTTTGTCATAATAGGACTTGCCTCGTGCGCTTGCCTGTTTACTGTTTCCACTGGCAATTCTGTAGGCTTCAGTCATCTTTTCAGCCCACTTTTCCGCATAGCTATTATGTGATTCTGCACTCTGCTCGCCTACCAGACCAAACAACAAGTCTACTGGGAGACGGGGATGGCGTCCATACAATAGAAAGTAGGGGGAATATCCTGTGGATTCATGACGCGTGCAATTGTAGGCGTGCACCGTTTTTTGAAGATGGTCTGGTTTCCACCGCTCTTTCTCCTTATCAGCGAGCGTCCTCAGCATCTGCAAAAGAGTCCTGTTAAACCTTTCGGCTGGATTTCCCTGGGGGTGATATGGCGTCGTCCTTGAGTGGCCAACCCCAGACTTCTCCCGCAGAGTCCTGAAGAGGTCATTTTCAAACTCACGACCTTGGTCGTGATGTAGCCTGCCGGGATATCCAAAGCGTGGGATGAATTCATCAAAGATGCGATCAGCTGCTGTCCGACCAGATTTGTTCTTCGTCGGATATGCTTGAGCGAATCTGGTGAAATGATCCACCACCACCAGGATATATTCATACCCACCCCGACTGGTTTCAAGATGGAGGGTAATCTATACACACCAGATCCAATGGCGAGTTTGGAAGTGATTGAACCCATTGGGGCACGCACATGACCAGTGGGTTTCTTTTGTTTTATACAAGGACACTTCCTTGTAACATATTCCTCAACTTCTTTTGCCATGTATGGCCAGTAGAACCTCTCCCTCGCCAGAGATAGTACTCGCTCTGTGCCGACGTGGCCCATGTCATCGTGGAGGTACCTTAATACCATGGATCTGTATCTGGCAGGGAGGACTAATTGTTGCCTCTCATGGGTCCGTCGGTACAAAAGCCCATCACTTAAGTACAACTTGCTCCACTCATGTAGGAGTTTCCTTGCTGCTCTGCTCACTGTTTTTCTTGTGTCACTTGTCAGGATCGTGTCTGTCTCTTTTAGTTTAATGATCTCTCCGACTACTTGATCTTCCCTTTGAGCTTTAGCCACCTCCTCCTTACTGATAGTTGGGAGAGGTGTTGGGGGGTCTTGGCTGGCATTTGTGGTGAGGCCAAGGGCAGCAACCCAAGCGACATCCTGCTCCTGAGCTGCTTTTGTCCCGTTCCAGGTGGCATGCACCACTTCCTGTGACATCTCTTCAGTACACTCTTTCACATACTTATCAATGTCGAGGGGCATGCGGGACAAAGTGTCGGCATCCGTGTTTGTCTTGCCGGGTCTGTACTTGATGTCGAACCTAAAGTCAGACAAGTCCCCAACCCAACGGTGCCCAACAGCATTGAGCTTGGCCGAGCTCATCACATAAGTTAAGGGATTGTTATCAGTATAAATGGTGAAGTGTGGAGCGTAATACAAATAATCCCTAAACTTTTCACACACTGCCCATTTGAGTGCCAAAAATTCTAATTTCCCACTGTGCAGCCGATAGTTTCTCTCGGCCGGTGTCAGCGTTCTGGAACCATAACCCACAACTCTCAGCTTTCCGTCCTGATGCTGGTAGAGCACGGCTCCAAGGCCCTGTTCTGAGGCGTCGGTGTGTAGCTGGAATGGTAGGCCAAAATCAGGGTAAGCCAGGACCGGGGGATTGGTGAGCCTATTAATGAGTTGCTCTAGCACTCCCTGGTGCTCTCCGGTCCACGCCACAGGAGCCTTGGAGGACAGTTGAGGGATCTTGATCTTTGATCTTTATTTGGGGAAGCTGTACCATTGACAGGCCAGGCTTAACCTTGAGAAGCTCATACAATGGTTTCGCGATGCGTGAGAAATCCTGGATGTAGCTACGGTAATAGCTGAGGAAGCCCAACAGCCGTCTCACGTCGCCAACTGTATGAGGAGTCTTTGCCTTGAGGGACTGCACCGCTTCCAGGTCCCTTGGGTCAATGTGCACACCTTTTGCCGACACAAGGCGACCCACATACCTCACTTGTCTGCAAAACAGTTCACATTTTTCAGGTCTTAACTTTACACCATGTTTTTGAAGGGCTTTCAGGACTTTGCGAAGTCCCTCAACATGTTCCTCAAAGGTTTTTGAATAACAGAGAATGTCATCCAAATAGGGGATACAACACTCATCCCTGAGTGAGACTAGCATCTCTTCCATACTTCTTTGGAAGGCTGCTGGGGCATTTGAGAGGCCAAAGGGTATTCTCACCCATTCATACAACCCCCACGGCGTGACAAAGGCTGTGAGAAGTCTTGAGCCCTCTGCCATGAAGCCTTGGTGATACGCCTTCCCCTGATCAAGGATGCTGAACCAAGAGTGCCCCCCTAAGGTGTCAGTCAGATCTTGGATCCGGGGGTAGGGGATGCCTGTCAGGGATGGTTTTTTGGTTCAGTAGACGATAGTCAATACAGAGGCGTAGCGACCCGTCCTTTTTGCGGACACACACAACCGGGGCTGCGTAAGGGGACTTTGATTTAACAATCCACCCCTTGGCTAAGAGATCCTGAATGTACTCTTTTACTTCTGCAAATAGTGGCTTTGGAACAGAGGAATAGGCTTTCTGCACCGGGATGTCATCTTTGGTGTTTATTGCCAGCTGAAGGCTTGGGATGCAGCCAATGTCGTTAGCATCCCTTGCAAAAGCAGATGACTCCTCGTAGAGCATTTTGCTCACAATCTTTTGCTGTTCTTCACTGAGGTGACTTATCTCAACTGGTGGCTGCCACTGTGATGGTGTACAGGTCGGACCAGCTGGGGTAGTAGTGATACTCTGGACCATTACATCCTTTTTGTCAGGTGCGTCTGTCTCAACAATTTTTTTGATTGGTTGGATGGTGCCAAGTGAGGATTTTCTGGGCAGGGTAATGTCATGTTTTGTATGGTTTCCCAGAGGCACTGCTACATAGGGGTTTCTTTCGTTCTGAATTTCCATCAAGCCCTCGCCTATGTCTAGCTGCTGCAGCTGTACACAACTTTCTTCTGGTTCAAACAATACTAATGCGTCAGCCGGGTCGAGCTGAGGCGGCACCTTACACTTCACCCAGGTTACACTACCTGCAGGAATTACTTTATCTCTCTGCCCTATCCTTAAGCGTCCCTGAGGTACATCAGTTTTTTTGGTCTGCACAAAGTGTACAATTGTCTTTGCTGTGTCTTTGGGGATGGACATGGCTCCACCTAGCAATTGAGTTAAAATGGGGATTAGTCTCTCTGGTTTTCCCTGAATCACACTCTCCACCACATTGAAACCGATCAGCGGCACCTCCAGGGGTACTGAACTCACCAGGAAAGGTACGTTGATTGACAGGTTGGGGTCCTCATTTCCTGGCAGATTCACAGTGATAACAACCCATCCCTCAAAAGGAATGAGCTCCCCATCTACAGCATACACATGCAGTTGTGTTTCGTCCTCCAAGAGTTCTATGAGCTCAGAGAGTGGCCGAACATCAAGATCAGGTAAGTACTTATCTTTCCAGGACCTCTCTACTATGCTGACTTGAGCCCCTGTGTCTACCAGAGCAGTAACCGCCAGGCCATTAAGGAGGCACTTAGTTAGGGCTTTCCTGCCTATTAATTTGGCAATTTGGTCATTACTGGATGATGGGGAGTCTTGAGAGGACGCCGCTGTGGTTTTCTTGAGCCTATTCTTTTTGTCTATTTTAGCTGTCTTGATGGTTGTGGGTTGTTTGTTTGTTCCACAAGGGAGGTGTCTGACTGTTAATGCAGCTTCTGCCAGGTGGGACTGAGGGGTGGCTCCGGTTACTGTTTGTCCCTCTGCAGCAACCGGTTCGCGTTTCCCTGGCCCTTGGGGTGTTTTAGACAACCAACAGCTCTGTGTCCCTCCTCCCCACAGGTAAAGCAGTGTCTGCAGTCCGGCAAGCCCCTTTCCACACACTTTGCGCATCCATAGAGTCTCTCTTTTCTGTTCACTTGAGGTTTGGCTGGTGAACGGTTACAGACATGGTCTTTTTGGACTGCCTCTGCAAGCGAGTCAACTAACTTAGTTAGCACATCAATTTTGTCTGCAAGCTGCTGTACAGTGTCTTGTTTGGTTTTCTGTTCAACAGTCTCTTTCTTGGTGTTTGGTTGTTTCACAAGTTCTCCCTCCACTTGTACACTATGTGCGGCTGTGTGTCTCGGGCGGTGTGCTGAGCCCAACCGCCGCTGTCGCTCACTCTCATCACTTGTTATTTTCATGACATGTTTCAGGATTGTCTCATCTGTAACTGTGTGGTCTGACAGTAAGGGCTTAAGTTCCCTGCGAATGTCATTATGTTTGTGTCCTATTCCTTGATACACTGTGTGCAGGAAGACGCCTTGTATGGTATCTGGGCTGTACTTCATTTCAGCATCAGATTGTTTTGATGAGAACAGGATTCTTTGTTTCAGTCCAATAACACGATACAGGAATTGCTGAGGGGTTTCGTGTTCATTCTGCCTCGCACACATTAGCTCTTGAAATAGTTCTGTGCTATTCCTCTCCCCTAAGTGTGACTGCAGGAATCCCTTAAGCTCGGTTACACTCATATCTTCCTTATTGACAAGCATGTCCTTGAAATCTCCTGGCTTTATGATCCTTAGCACTCCTCTAACTATCTCGGAGTCAGTGAAGCTGTCTTTTACCCCCTCTTCGATCTGTCTACACACACTATTGTAACTTATGTCCGATGAGTGATCCCCAATTTGGCCTCCCTGAACTTTGAATTCACGGCGTTGTATGTATGAGAGGTCTCTGAGGGGCACTGCTGGTTCCAATGTGTGGGGTGGGACAGCTTTTGGTTGTGTACTCCTGTGGAGTGAGATACTGTTCGGTGCATTTGGTTCAGTGTTTGTAGGTTGTGCAGGGACAGGTTGTGTGGTGGTTTGTGATGTGGGCACACTTACAAATTGGAGGATTTTCTTACTCAGATCCTCATAATTCGAAAACATCTGCTGAATATCGTCTGGCAAAACACTGCTATTGGCAGGTCTAGCATTATCAGCTGTGTCACTGGCCACATGGGGATTAGCCCCAGCTACAGTGGCTACCCTTGTTGTATCAGTGGATGATGTTTTGGCTGTGGCTGTATGAGCTAACTCAACAGGAGGAGAGGTGACATTAACAGACACTGGCCCTACAAGTAGTGTAGCATCACCCTGAGACTGCACCATACCCTCAATTACATCGTTCAAGGCTAGCAATTCACCCATACCACTGTCCTCTGAGTCTAAAAGGTCCTTACTGTACATAAAGGCATGGATGTATTCAAAACACCCCTCTGCGTCCCCGCTTGAGAGCTCCGATGGGTCCCTGCCCGGAACTGAGCCAACCTTTTCAGCGATCTGGAAAAGTTCGTTGGACGACAGGGAAAGCAGGCTCTTCCTGATGTTCCACACCAGGCTCTTCCTCTCTGTGTCGGCCATGGCAACGTCCTCACCAGTACTACAGCACGTCCCTCAGGTTCAGCTCCGGTCAACGCTACCCCTCAGCTCTCGGTGGGTCACAGGTCTCCTGGCTCCTCACAACAGCTCACCTCCAGAAACGGGCACCAGGCATGGTACAACCAGCTCGCTCTTTCAGTCACGGATGATGTAGGTTTTTGGGATCAGCTACTAACCAGCATGGAGAGCCGATCCCGGACGAGCCCCCAAGAATCTGTTACACATACCGGCTGGTACCACGTAAACAGATGTATATTCTGTAAACAGAAGAAATGAATGAGACGGGCAACCTTGCTTCCGCTCGTTTCAGCCTCGCTCAGCAGAATGAATTTATTCTCAATTTGCTATTCAACAATAAAACATTCTCTTTATAATCCATTCACAAATCAGTCACCAAAACCAAAACTCATAATCACATTTTGCCTTGTCTTCAGTGTTCTTACTGAGTTACGATCTGTGCTCTAATTCACAAAATCTTAATACATCAACCACAATGTTTATACTCTCGCAGGTTGTATTTTAACCTTACATAAAATTACCATTCCTGCCCTAGTCACAGGTTTCTTTGTATGAACATTCAATAGCTCTTAACAGGCTACTCCTAGCATGAAATGATTTCCCTGTGCAGGCTCTTACGGCTTTACTGTTTTTTTTTAGATGTAAATAAACCTTTCTTAACAGAGTTTAACAGCTTTTACCTATTTAAACAGTATCACACAATGTTTTCAGAATATTTATACATTAAACCAAATGTACGGAAGCACTAAATAAACCCCTGAATGACACAGCGCGGGCTAAAAGTATACGACGCCATGTTATGCTCATCGTAGCATGCTAGTAACATTCATTCTTCACATTACATACACGTTTTGATACCATCCTTTTTCCAGATAACTCGAATATTACTCAACATATTCCCAAAGTAAGCACCAGTGAATTACAGCTTTACCAACCTGTAAACAGAAGAAATGAATGAGACGGGCAACCTTGCTTCCGCTCGTTTCAGCCTCGCTCAGCAGAATGAGAGAAACCGTCCGTGGTGCCCTAAAAAGCCGTAAAGTGACCCTCGTAACACCCGACATACAGTGCCCCGCTGCCTCCTGCTGGCTACGGATGGGTATAACATGTTAATTTTCCACAACAGAAATTGGTGCGCTGCCTACTGCAGACAGGTTAGAAGCATCTTAATGCTATTTTCAAAACAAAATACACTATCAAAATTGTGACTTCACAATAGTGGCGTCACAAAAGCCTGAGAAAGCCTACATAAAAAGGCGAAATCTAAAGTAATAAAAATGTAACAACTCGTCTGTTTCATAGCACTAACAACATAGTGATATATATTATATTCCATTTCTGTTAATAAATCACGATAAATATTCCACACTGTACATTTAAAAATCAGTCATTACTTAGTTCCTTTAAGTGAACCACCTTCCCTTTAAGACCACAACCCCCTCAGCTCAACAGCACTATTTGTTGCTTTCTCTATCCATTTCAAAAGTGAAATCTTGAGCTCATTTTGATAGAAATGCTGTGAGAGTGAGGGATTGGAGGGCCTGGTTCCTGGAGATGTAGGAGCCAATGTTTAGTAGTAGTAGTAGGAGTAGTAGTAGTAGTAGAGCAGCAGCAGCAGTAGTAGTAGTAGTAGTAGTAGCAGCAGCAGCAGTAGGAGCAGGAGTAGTAGTGGTAGTAGTATGGGTGGTAGTAGTAGTAGGCCTGGTTCCTGGAGATGTAGGAGCCAGTGTTTTCCCAGGCAGGAGAGCACACTCTTGTGTGTGTGAGATGAAAGATGGGGAGCCTGGCACCCAGAGTATGACTTTAAACTCTGCTCCTGAAACTCTGCTTTAAGCTCCAAATCATCACTGTTGTCGTCATCAATACTATCACTATTATTATTTGACCACATGTAAATCCTGTGCTCATCTTCTGTATGACTTGTTTACTTGTTTTGAGACCTTTTGGAATTAAGAACCACAATCATAGTTCCGTTGCTTTCATCTTGGTTCTGGCCCCGCCTCCAGGGTTCTGGCCCCGCCTCCTACCTGTGAGTGACTGACTGATTTTAAAAAGTTAACTTAGTTGGTGCAACTCCTACAGCAGATGTTTATCTGACAGTGCCGTCGCCAAATTTAAGGAAGTTGTTAGTGTGTTTCTTTAACTTTTAAACACACTCCGGAGTTATGGTGTTCGGGGAGGTAGTTGACACGTGTCGGTTCAGAAAAAACTCCAGTTTTCTTTCTTTTGAGATTTATTGGATGTTTCCTTTGAACAAGAAAATCATAAAAAACTGCAGTAATCCTCAAAATCACTTATCTAACCAAAAACATATTACGCAACACACATCATGTCCCAACAGGAAGTGCGTAACCACTATCAATAAGTAAGCATAATAGTATAATAAACAATAATAACATAATATACAAAATGGCTCTAACATAACCTAATTGTTAGGTTAACAACATATCAATTACCAAACATAAACACATAGAGCCATTGTCTAAACAATAAATCTTCCTTTTTTACACTTATATGATTTAAAGCACATAAATGTCTTCATCTTATTCAGTCTCTTTTAGTCTTCATGATGCCTCTTCCAAGAGACATATCTTGGTAATGGGTCTCTCTAATGTGCTTGTTCTCGTCTGAACACAAACGCTGCGGACTGTTTCCTTTGTGTCTGGTAGTATCTTGACAATTTTTCACATCAACCAGGAGTTTCGTGGCGCAGAGGAGTCCACAATTAGGATCTCCCAAGCTGAAATTCCTCCTTGTTGTACTCCATTTTTGTCTCTCTTGTAGAAGAGGTAGGTACTCTTGTGTCCATCTGCGCCAGAATAAATCTGCCATATATTGAATTTGTCTCCACCGGCGACGTGCATAGAGATCGTCCTTGGAGAAGACACCTGGGGGAATATTCGGCTGTGTTCTCATCACCAGCAGATGATTCGGGGTCAGAGCCTGCAGATCATTGGGGTCATTCGAGGTTGTTGTTATGGGTCTGTCGTTGATGATACTTTCCACTTCGCATAAGAGTGTCTGAAGACCTTCATCATCCAATACCTGCTGTTTCAACAGGGAACCTAGGACTTTCCTGACTGTTCTTATTTGACATTCCCAAACACCTCCGTGGTGGGATGCAGCAGGAGTGTTATATATCCATTTGACTCCTTCTTAGCATCGATTCTCGGATTTTGGGCTGGTCCAGATCTTTTAGAGACTCCTTCAATTCCCTCTCAGCACCAACAAAATTAGTGCCATTATCAGACCGGAGAACAGACACTTGTCCTCTTGCATTAATACATGAGCTGGTGTCAAGGGAGTGTGCCACCTCTATGTGAACCGCTCTACTAGTTAAACATGTGAAAAGCACACCATATCTTTTCACTTTGCTGCGACCTCTACAGACTTCAAATGGGCCGAAGAAATCCACGCCAGTGTTTGTGAAGGGTGGTTTATCTGGCAATAAGCGATCTTCTGGTAAATCTGACATTTTCTGTTCACCTGCCTTAGCGTGTAGCCTTCTGCAGGTGCTACACTCTGAAATCATTCTTCGAATCGCTGAGCAGGCCTTTGGTATCCAAAACTTCTGTCCCAGTCTTGCAAGAATGTAATTTCTCCCTGAGTGTCCTGTCTCTTCATGTATGTGACGGAGAATAAGCTTGGCAACCCAATCATCCTTGTGTAGGATAGCCGGATGTCTGGCGTCCAATGGCATTGCAGATTGTCCTAACCGTCCTCCTACTCTTAGCACTCCATCTTTCAAACATGGATCCAACTTAAAGATATGACTATCTTTCCTTACATGACCCTTTCCATCCAGCAGGGCTTTAAGCTCATCTGCATACTTTCTTTTCTGACATATGCGAATTAACTCCAACTCTGCCGCGTTGAGATCTTCAGTGGTGAGAACTTGTTTTTCAAGACTCTGCTTATACTTAAGCATCTCTTGCTGGAGCAAAAACTCTGCTTTAGATGAGTTGTTGTCGCATTTCTGTATTGTTTCTTGAAGCTCCTTTCTTTTCCGTCTCATGTTAAGCAGGATCTCTTTTAGGCGCATCAGCCAAGCTGTTGCTTTCTTGAGCTTGTACCAGTTTGAGAAGTGGCATACAAACTGAGTCATTGCATCCTGTGTTTTATCTGTTTGTATTAGAGACACCTGGGCTGATCTTTTGACCTCTGTGTCGTCTTCTTCCACGTGAACAGGCTGGTCTGGGCGTTCAGGCCATTCATCTTCAGGCTTTAGCAGGAACTCTGGCCCCTGTATCCAGTTCTTACTCTGCAGCAGACTCTCAGCGCTTAACCCTCTTGACGCCTGATCTGCAGGGTTGTTTGCTGTACTCACGTACTTCCACTGAGATGGTTTTGTAGCTTCTTTGATGAATGTGACTCTGTTGGCTACGAACGTTTTATAGCGTGCAGCAGTACTGTCACACTGTCCGTCCAGAGTCTTGACTCCTTCAGCTGTAGCTGCAGCTCACACTGAAGCATCTTATCCATTTTCACAGCGATCACGGCCGCTGTCAACTCCATCCTGGGAATGGTGACAAGTTTAACCGGTGCCACTCTGTACCATAGCTGTCGTTGCTGGCATCGGAAAAGGATGACAGCCTTTGTAAGTCTGTTGGTGCATTGTGCACCCTTTCAACACCCTTCGTGACAAAAGTGTCTACGTTTAAAAAAACACTATAAAATCCTCATACATCAATATGTTTTTCTACTTTTTTTTCCATAAATCTCCTAAACAACTTCAGACATGCTCAAAACTACAGGTCCAGGTCAATAACAAGTGAAGTGTTCTAAACCGGAGTCTTTAGTACTTTAACTGTATTAATGTTATTTTTCAGATGAAGAGGAACAAAGTATCACTGCCACAAACTGCTCTGCAAAGAAGCTGAAAGAGGGAAAACAGGTCCATTTTCTGAAGACTGTACAGCAGCCAGCCACTTGCTGACAAGGCGGAAGTCACTAGGACTGGATGGCTGCATTAGAGGCACTGTGTTGTGGTACAGGTTCATTTCATTAGTGTTGCTACCTGATTGGTAGGATGTTTGTTGTGTTTTACAGTGTGTGTTTTTTAAATGTTTGTGGTAATTGCAGGAGTTACTGAACAGTGATCAGTGCTGGTCCTTTAAGTCAAGTCAAAGTATTAATAACATGCCATAGAAGTGCTGTTACAAGTCCTTTATTGAAACTATTGGATTCATAATCAGGAAAAGGAGTAAAGATTGACCATGCAGAAAAACAAAATCCTCACATTTGTTTTTGATCCAGAAGATGTATTAACATTGACTTAATGATTTACTAGAGTGGGTGCCAATTTTCTGTCAACGGGATTGTTAACCGTTATTATTATTATTTATAACAAAAAGCGATTCATGAAGTCTGACTTCATTACTGCAGTGACAGTCTGCTGTGTAAATACTGAAATCTTGTGTACCTACATTCAGAAAATATTGAAAAGACACAGTAAGGAAAAGTCATGGACTAGCTGTCCTTCTCAGAATTCATCTGACACATCCAGTGATGGCGAGGGAATGTAGCTCTAAGATTTCCTTATGAAGAAGAAGAACTAGGGGAATGAGAGGGGTGACGTCGCATTGGGTCAAGGGTGTGTGAAGGTAGTAAGAGAGACAGTGGACAGAAGAAAAAAGAGAAGAAGAAGAAGAAGAAGAAGAAGAAGAAGAAGAAGAAGAAGGGAAGGCGGAGAAATGTGCAGATGATGACTAGGAAAACAAAAGTGAAAATGTCCAACTGATGATGAGTCACAGACACAGACACACGGATAAGACTGGTTGAGGTGAGGAACGGGGCTGAAGAAATGATAATGATGAGGAGGTGGCAGCATAGGCAGCAGCGGTTTGCCCGGAGACCACATGAACGTCTCTGGCAGCGTGAAAATAAAAGACATGACCCTCTGCTCTGCAAGTGCCTAGTAGCCATGGGAATGTACCACTTTGTCGACCACTTTGACAACTTTAACCAGTTCATCCGCATGTCTTCGGATCAGTGTCGACTCTACGGCCCAGAGTTTGCAGTCAAGTACGCCAAATTACACGCCAATGTTGAGAAATCAGAGAAATCAGTCAACAGAGTCAACGTTGTGTTAAGAAAGTGGCAGTGCATGCTGGGAGTCTGCTGGCCTCACAGTGTGAACTAATTAAACTCAGTTTATTGTCTGATATGTAGTTTAACATGAATTCAAGTGTTCAAAGTGTCAGACTGCAGAACAAACTCTGATTTTAGACTCTTTACAGTGACAAAATGTCCATTTAAGAAAAGGACTGTTTGACTTTGTTTGATCCAGCCAGATAATAACTTGATGACACTGTGTTACCATGGTAACTGACACAAAGTGACTGACTTCAGATGAAATGTGGTGACCTTCTCCTCCAGGTCAGCGTGTGTTTTATCTTTATATGCAGCCATTAAACAGCCTCTTTATCACGACTTCTTTCAGGTAACAGATCTGATTAATGATTCACACTCTGAGTCTCTCTGGCTGTTTCCTGTTCAAAGCTTCCTTCACTCTGAACGCTGAGTCGCAGTTAGTTTTCTCCGTGTGAACCTCCAGCTGAAGGTAACGAACACGTTTTTACTGTGTGACTGGTTAACACGAGCTGTCGTCAGCTAGTGGTGGAATCAGAGTAGAAGCAGAGTCAGCTGATGCTCAGGAGCTTAAAGGTTTGATTTTTGAATTCAGTCCATAAATATGTAAGTGTGTCACTGAATGAGGCGTCAGAGCTCGTAACAGTCCTCCAACAGGAACTAGTGTCACTTCTTTCTGTCAGTTTGTTCTTAAATGTGATCAATAATCAAATCAAAGAGATTTCCTCTCACTTCATCTTTTCATATTCTCTCAAAGGGCTTTATTGAGACTGTCAGTCTTTGATTTTTAATCATCTGTCTGAATGCTGAAAAGTAACTAAGTACTTGTACTCTCTTGCTTTGTACTTGTACTGCGCTCCAGCTCAGAGGGGGTTGTTTGACTTTGGACTTCAGCACATTTTGTTACTTTTCAGATGAAGATTTGAAATGAAAAACTAAAGATCCGTTTCTAAAATCTGATTCACTGTTCGACATTAAAGAAGCTGAAAGTGTGTCAAACAGTTCAAAGTGGCTCCAACATTAAAGTCCCAGTTACACATCAGTGATCCAAGAACAGAAGAACAGTGACAGGAGACGTTCTCATGAACTTTGTTCTCACAGATGAAATCTAATATTTGTTTGTCTGAAGGTAAAATTCATTTGTTACTGGACACTTTAACAGCTGAGCTGCTTCTGTGGACTTTGGACTGATCAAGGTTCAGCTTTATTGTCTTTATTTTATGATCTTTATACAGCACAGGATTTCACAGTGACACACACACACTGAGTGACCTGAACAAGGTGCATGTACAGTGTGTGTGTGTGTGTGAGTGTGTGTGTGAAGTTTGAAGTATGTGGAGCACTCCACCACCTCTACAGTTTATGATGCAGGTGGGGCTGTGGGTGGAGTCGTGAGCTGTGCTGAGTGTTGAAGTGTTGATTATCAGTTACCGTACAAACACTTTGAGGTAGTCAGAATGAAGGCTGAGCTTCAGAAACCAACAGAACAGAATCATCTCAGATTCACTGATGATCAGCTCATTTGTTCACATGAAGGATCACTGAGGAAAAACTGAACCTGAATTTACTGAATATTAAAGAAACTGAAGCTTCCTGTCAAATTCAATCAGTGTGAATGGAAACGGTCCATCTGCAGCTTCATGGCGCCATCTAGTGGATGATAGTAGAAGTACAGCAGCTGATGGCATGATGACAGGATGATCTGAGTCCATGTGCACATGAATGATTTGTGTTTCCTCTCCAGATCAAAGTGTGTGTGAGCTGATGTGGATGTGAGTTGAGCAGCATGAATCAGTGTGAGGACAGAGAGGAGGGAGTCCCTCCCTCTAAAAGCTCTCTGTGTGGGGAACGTGACAGCCAGACCAAAGCTCAGAGGTGAGATGAGGATCTCTAACTGTCCACGACTCTTCTCCATGTCACAGCTCAGCACTCACATCACTCCACCATCATTATTCACACTCAAAGCTCTGTGTGTGTTCTGTTGAAGCCCACAGCAGACTCTGAGACCAGACTCTGCTGGACCTGGACCTGGACCTGGACCTGGACCAAGCTGTGTGTCCTTCAAGAGTGACCGGTCCATTGGTCGTTTCATTGAATTTAAAGATGTCCGCCTGTCTGCTGCACAGAGGTCAGCTGTTAATAAAATTAAAATCTGACTGATTCATGTTTGAACTGTTATTTATCCAGAGAAGTTTTTTAAACCTGAATGTTTATTTTCAGCTTCGTTCTTCACAAACATTTAGATTCTCACATCTGAACACTGACCAGTAGAAGCAGTAGAAGCAGTAGAAGCAGTCTTCAGCTCTTGACTTCAGTTCAACATTTTCTCCACACACACGTTCTGACTGTTGTCTGATGACTGCATGAGTATAAAACAGTGATTTTATTGAGGCTAACAGATGCTAGCTGCTAACGAAGGCTAACCCTGATTCCACTGAGTTCCTCCATCAAATCAACATTTTCTAGTTTTCAGTCAGTGACAACAGAATAGAAACATGTCAGTGATAACAGCTGGACTGAGATCAGCTGCTCTACTCATCTTGTCTGAGTGTTGTCAATCATACGTCAGCTCTTTGTTTCCCTTCAACATGACAGAACTGTTCTTACATTGATTCACTCTGGAGTTCTTGAAGAGAAGTTTTGTTTTCAGTCGTGGAGAACAGTTCTGCTGGATGACAGGAGAAAACAAGCAGAACATTGTTTTGTCAAATGGATCCAGAACACATTGTTTCACTGTTCTGGTTGCACTGCAGATTAGATCCTGTTGTCTTTGTGTTTCTATCAGGAGGAAGCTGGAAGAACCAGAACCCAGCACAGTGTCCATGAAGAGTGACGAGTCTATGATTCGTCCTATATCCTTCAAAGATGGACGTCAGTCTGTTGATCAAAGGTGAGGACTGAAAACTGACAAGACAAACAAACGTCATGTGACAGGGTCATGTGACGACAATAATTGTTGAAGTTTTAAAGTGAAATTCTTTCTCATTCTTGCTGATCAGACTTCAGCTGTTCAACAGTTCGGTGGTCTCTGTTGTCGTTTTTTGAGCTTCATAATGCTCCACACATTTTCAAAGGGGGACAGGTCTGGACTGCAGGCTGGTTTCTGCATCTTCCATGTAGACGCTGGCCACGATGGGTGATACTGGTGATTGAGACAGAAGTCCAGTGATCCACAAATCTGGTCCGGGCTGAGGTTTGTTCTGCTGTGTAGAGTGTTGTCCTGTAGTAGTCGCTGCTTCACCGTTTCAGCTGCCTCTCTGGTTGGGATACATGTAAACAGTGAGGTCACATCGTAGGACACCATGGTTTCATCTGAGTCCACTTTCCACTTGATGCTGCTGGTTGCTCCTGAGTGGAGCTCCCTCTTTGTGAAGCCCAGACATGCACAGGATGCTGTCACCAGGAGACAGTCTGTCATATAGCTGTCGCTCTGTGCTTTCTTTCTTTTCTAACTGTTGTAAACACTCTGTAGACTTTTTCTTGTATCTGCTGGTGGGCTCGCCTCTCAGTGGTTCATGTGTGTTCAGGTCACTCTGGAGTGTGGTGACCTTGGTGTGATTGTCAGCTGTGTTAAGGACCACTGAGCATCTTCCTCACTAACAGTTTACACTGACAGGTAGCATCCAGTTAGCCTGTGTGAGCTGTGTGTTGCTGTCCACAGTGTTCTAGAGGTCAACAAGAAGTGGAGGGACTAAACCAGACAAGCTGCTGAACCAACACAGCAAAGTGAGAGCTGCACAGAAATGCAGACTGGACTGTTGATTCCCAGTGGGATCAGCAGTACGACCAACACTTTAATGTCAGGGGGAAGCATCTGATTCAATGTTGGAGTCAACACTTGAACTCAAAGGACCTTCACCTTGTGTTTGTCTCTGTGTGGACAGACTAATGTGAGCTCATTCTTCATGATTCCTCCACAGAGTGGACCAGGAGAGCTCAGAGGTTCCCAGTGGTCAGTCTGCCCAGCAGCATCAAACACACCTGGACTCCATATTTATGGTCTGTACATGGACAACAACTACTTTACATCTATTCTGTTCACAATCATCTCCATGCTGCACTCTTTAGACCAGTGGATTGTCAGTCTGTCCAACATGGATCTGATGTTTGCTTCCATGATGTGACTTTGATTGTGTCATTCATATAATATTCTGTTCCAGCTGCTGGAGGAGAACATTGTCACTTTTGTGAAGAACGAGCTGAAGAGGATCCAGAAGGGTCTGAGTCCAGATGACCCAGAGTGCTTAGAGAGTCAGAGGGAGGATGAGGAGGTGTTGGACGGTGAGGATGAAGAGCAGAGGACGAGCAGCAGAGAGTCATTTCTGAAGATCACACTGCACTTCCTGAGGAGAATGAAGCAGGAGGAGCTGGCTGACTGTCTGCAGAGCAGTAAGAGGATTTCTCTAAAGATTTAACATGATGGATGAATGAGACATTTACTGATGTCTCAACAGATGGACACTAATATGTTTACATGGATTCTTTAGGGGAATTACATTGTCACATTTTCTTCATGATTCACTGAATGATCTTATTTGTTGTGTCTTCATTAAGGAAGTTATTCTGGAGTTTGTCAGCGTGAACTTAAATCTAACCTGCAGAAGAAGTTCCAGTGTGTGTTTGAGGGGATTGCTAAAACAGGAAACCCAACCCTTCTGAAGCAGATCTACACAGAGCTCTACATCACAGAGGGAGGGACTGCAGAGGTCAATGATGAACATGAGGTCAGACAGATTGAAACAGCATCCAGGAAAGCAGACAGAGCAGAAACAACCATCAGACAAGAAGACATCTTTAAAGCCTCACCTGGAAGAGATGAACCAATCAGAACAGTAATGACAAAGGGAGTGGCTGGCATTGGGAAAACAGTCTTAACACAGAAGTTCACTCTGGACTGGGCTGAAGACAAAGCCAACCAGGACATACAGTTCACATTTCCATTCACTTTCAGAGAGCTGAATGTGCTGAGAGAGAAAAAGTTCAGCTTGGTGGAACTTGTTCATCACTTCTTCACTGAAACCAAAGAAGCAGGAATCTGCAGGTTTGAAGACTTCCAGGTTGTGTTCATCTTTGACGGTCTGGATGAGTGTCGACTTCCTCTGGACTTCCACAACACTGAGATCCTGACTGATGTTAGAGAGTCCACCTCAGTGGATGTGCTGCTGACAAACCTCATCAGGGGGAAACTGCTTCCCTCTGCTCGCCTCTGGATAACCACAAGACCTGCAGCAGCCAATCAGATCCCTCCTGACTGTGTTGACATGGTGACAGAGGTCAGAGGGTTCACTGACCCACAGAAGGACGAGTACTTCAAGAAGAGATTCAGAGATGAGGAGCAGGCCAGCAGAATCATCTCCCACATCAAGAAATCACGAAGCCTCCACATCATGTGCCACATCCCAGTCTTCTGCTGGATCTCTGCTACAGTCCTGGAGGATCTGTTGAAGACCAGAAAGAGAGAAGAGCTGCCCAAGACCCTGACTGAGATGTACATCCACTTCCTGGTGGTTCAGTCCAAACTGAAGAACATCAAGTATGATGGAGGAGCTGAGACAGATCCACACTGGAGTCCAGAGAGCAGGAAGATGATTGAGTCTCTGGGAAAACTGGCTTTTGATCAGCTGCAGAAAGGAAACCTGATCTTCTATGAATCAGACCTGACAGAGTGTGGCATCGATATCAGAGCAGCCTCAGTGTACTCAGGAGTGTTCACACAGATCTTTAAAGAGGAGAGAGGACTGTACCAGGACAAGGTGTTCTGCTTCGTCCATCTGAGTGTTCAGGAGTTTCTGGCTGCTCTTCATGTCCATCTGACCTTCATCAACTCTGGAGTCAACCTGCTGGCAGAAGAACAACAGAAATCTGCAGAGATACATTTATACCAGAGTGCTGTGGACGAGGCCTTACAGAGTCCAAATGGACACCTGGACTTGTTCCTCCGCTTCCTCCTGGGACTTTCACTGCAGACCAATCAGACTCTCCTACGAGGTCTGGTGACACAGACAGGAAGTCACTCGAAAACCAATCAGGAAAGAGTCAAGTACATCAAGAAGAAGATTGAAGAGACTCCCTCTGCAGAGAGAAGCATCAATCTGTTCCACTGTCTGAATGAACTGAATGATCGTTCTCTAGTGGAGCAGATCCAACAGTACCTGAGATCAGGAAGACTCTCCACAGATGAACTCTCTCCTGCTCAGTGGTCAGCTCTGGTCTTCATCTTACTGTCATCAGAAGAAGATCTGGACGTGTTTGACCTGAAGAAATTCTCTGCTTCAGAGGAGGCTCTTCTGAGGCTGCTGCCAGTGATCAAAGCCTCCAACAAAGCTCTGTAAGTCTGATTCATTCATCAATAAATACTCTGATTTCTTTCAGCTGGTGGAAAAAGAAACTTATACCTTGTTTCCTTTCTGTTGTTTCTCCAGACTGAGTGACTGTAACCTCTCAGAGAGAAGCTGTGAAGCTCTGTCCTCAGTTCT
The DNA here is from genome assembly GCA_014281875.1 of Nibea albiflora. Taxonomy (NCBI): domain Eukaryota; kingdom Metazoa; phylum Chordata; class Actinopteri; family Sciaenidae; genus Nibea; species Nibea albiflora. The sequence goes on along the minus strand of CM024812.1, from coordinate 4,008,661 downwards.
CAGCTCCCAGTCCTCTAGTCTGAAAGATCTGGACCTGAGTAACAACAACCTGCAGGATTCAGGAGTGAAGCTGCTGTCTGCTGGACTGGAGAGTCCACACTGTACACTGGAAAGTCTCAGGTCAGATGAACACACAGTTTGTGTTCATCTTTATTTGACTGACGCAGCAGGACCCTCAGATGATCTTCCATGTGTGTTGTTTTGTGTGTTTTCAGGCTGTCAGGCTGTCTGATCACAGAGGAAGGCTGTACTTCTCTGGCCTCAGCTCTGAGCTCCAACCCCTCCCATCTGAGAGAGCTGGACCTGAGCTACAATCATCCAGGAGACTCAGGAGTGAAGCTGCTGTCTGCTGGACTGGAGGATCCACACTGGAGACTGGAAAGTCTCAGGTCAGATGAAGACACAGTTTGTGTTCATTGTGTTTTAAAATGTTCTGTCTCAGCTCCATATAATTTAAACAGCCTCTGTCATCAGAGTTCATGAAGCTCTTCTGCCAGGATTTCAAATTTCACTGTATAAAAAGTCTTTGAATTTTGGACTTTATTATAATTCAGATTTACATATTCTAAAGCTCCTAATATGAACTGAGATGAAGAACCTTTTTTTTTATCATGCAAGTTTTAATTTCAGTTTCTTACTGATTTAGTCACGTCTTCAAAATGGTTGATGTCAAACAGCAGTAATTTTAACATGTGCTGAACCGAGATTATAAATACTGTTTCACCAAAAGTCCAGAGTCAATATTTTAACACAAATGTTATTTGTCTTCTTGTTCATTATTTCCTCTCCAGACTGAGTGACTGTAACCTCTCAGAGAGAAGCTGTGAAGCTCTGTCCTCAGTTCTCAGCTCCCAGTCCTCTAGTCTGAAAGATCTGGACCTGAGTAACAACAACCTGCAGGATTCAGGAGTGAAGCTGCTGTCTGCTGGACTGGAGAGTCCAAACTGTACACTGGAAAGTCTCAGGTCAGATGAACACACAGTTTGTGTTCATCTTTATCTGACTGATGCAGCAGGACCCTCAGATGATCTTCCATGTGTGTTGTTTTGTGTGTTTTCAGGCTGTCAGGCTGTCTGATCACAGAGGAAGGCTGTACTTCTCTGGCCTCAGCTCTGAGCTCCAACCCCTCCCATCTGAGAGAGCTGGACCTGAGCTACAATCATCCAGGAGACTCAGGAGTGAAGCTGCTGTCTGCTGGACTGGAGGATCCACACTGGAGACTGGACACTCTCAGGTATGAAGAGGCCTGCTGCAGCCACAGACAATCAGTGTGATAGAGGAGGAAGAGCTGGAAACATTTTCTCTGTCAAAGCTGATGACAGATCTCAACTCAATCTTTGTCTGCGGTCCAATAGTCAAAAAAATGACCTCCTCTGTCCTTTCCTAAACACTTTTCCTTGACCTGGATGGAAAACGTCCTGAGGTCAAGGAAAGATGTGAAGGATGATTTATAAGGACTTAGGAAAAGATAACCACAGTGCTCAGAGAGTCTGACTGCACTTTCACTAGGCTACGTAATTATGTGACATGGATGTTGTTGACGTGGTCTGTGTGAAAACTACAAAGTTCAGAAGATGGACTACAAAAAGCTTCATCTTAGATACTTCTCCCTGTGTGTTCTTACCGTGTTGTTTCATGCAGGATATATAAACATGGACGAGCCGGTGAAAAATCTGACTTCATTATCAACGTCAGAAGTGAAATAAAATGGAATATTGTGGAGGAGCTAGCAAACAGCACATGGAGTAGACGTGCTTCCTGAGGCTCCTCCATGTCAGTCATTATATTTCATATTTTTAGTGTCACATTTGATTTCACCTGCCTCGGAAACTTCTCTGATCACACTTATCGGGACTCTTACCCCAACGTTATCGTGAGAAGGTGCTCATACTGCGACTGGTTGAAGTTGAATATTATTATTATTATCCCGGACTACACACCAGATGTGGTGCAGCAAGTTTAGGTGGTGTTGAGCAGATTGCAGGAGCTGAAGGTGGAGCATAGTCTCCTCTTTCCAGTGAAGCTCCACATCAAACACAAGGGCCGCTCCAGGTTTTCACTACTTGTTTTGTTCGTGTGTTTAAGAAACCAAACCTGGATCACTGTGATGAAATCTTTATTGGTCATCTTGCTGCTCATACACCTGTGCCTGTGCATCCCTGTCCATCACCTTTATAGCCCCGCCCAGCTGAAACTATATCCCCAACAAACCTCCTGACACCTTGTGGTCAGCAACAATCTGACTGAATCATCACAGTACTGATGGCCCTGGGTTTGATACTCTGTGTGAGAGCTAGACAACAATGGTTCAGGTGAAAGGCCAGGCTCTGTTTGGTGAGGAGGTGTAGATGGCCTCGGTGCTGTGGGCTGGACTCATCCATGTTGAGCTGCTTCAGTCTATCACACCTTGGGATCATCCATATACTCAGTAGAAGGAGCCTGACCTTCATTAGTGCGCTCATCAATAGGATGAATGGCATCAGTCACTCAGTCAGCCATGTTAGCTAACTGTGTGGAGTGTGGCTCAATATCTGGCTCCAAGGACCATTTTTTGTGGATATAAAGGTTCAGACAGACAGACAGAGAGACAGACAGACAGCTTTGGTTGACAGACATAGACAGTGAATGAGAGTGAGCGAGCGTCGGCCACGATAAAGTTGTTAATCAGGGTCAGTTCACTCAGTGAGGAACCTTCCTGAACAAAAAGACTATTGGACCGGAGCCTTTGACTTTGGTTGGTTCTAAATTGAGTTACCTGCAAATGTTGAAAGTGAAACCTGATTAGATTGAATAAAGGATTCAAAGGAATCAGATGGTGGATTTGGACTGAATCAGATGAATCAAATCCCAACCCTCCATGTGAACAGAGAAACCAAACTGTGTATGAGAGTGATGTAATGTCCATGTTTGCATGCTGAAAGAGGATGTGCTGGTCTGACCCCCCTCCTCCTTTCAGGGTGGAGCCTGCTGGAGTCCGATGGTTGACACCAGGTCTGAGGAAGTGTAAGTGTGTTTTTAATTTGATTCATGAAAACAAACCATCTTCAAACTGTGACATCACTCCTTCAAATCTCTGATGTCATCATCAATAAATGAACAGATGATAGATTAATAACTGTCTTCTTCTCTCCATCAGATTCCTGTGAACTCACAGTCGACACAAACTCAGTAAACAGATACATCAAACTGTCTGACAACAACAGGAAGATGACACGTGTGGAGGAGTATCAGTCATATCCTTATCATCCAGACAGATTTGGCTACAGTCCTCAGCTGCTGTGTAGAACTGGTCTGACTGGTCGCTGTTACTGGGAGGTCGAGTGGAGAGGAAGAGTTGATATATCAGTGAGTTACAGAAGAATCAGAAGGAAAGGAGAAAGTGAAGACTGTGTGTTTGGAAGGAATGATCAGTCCTGGTGTCTGAGCTGCTCTGATGATGATGGTTACTATGTCTGGCACAATGACAGATTCACATCCTCCTCCTCCTCCTCCTCCTCCTCCTCCTCCTCCTCCTCCTCCTCCTCCTCGGTCTCTGACAGAGTAGCAGTGTATGTGGACTGTCCTGCTGGCTCTCTGTCCTTCTACAGAGTCTGCTCTGACACACTGATCCACCTCCACACCTTCAACACCACATTCACTGAACCTCTTTATCCTGGGTTTGGGTTCTGGTGGTCTGGTTCTGGTTCTTCAGTGTCTCTGTGTGGTCTGTAGGACGGAGAGTCTCCTCCTGTTAGACAAACATTGTCTCTGCTGAACAGATCAGTTGAGCGTGTCCAGGATCACACAGCTGATGTTATTTCTGTCCCACACCATGTGTCCCTGCTTAGATTCTGGTGGGACCTTTGCTGCATGTCATCCCCTCTCTCCACCCCCATGTTTCCTGTCTGCGTCTCCTACGTGTCCGTAAAGACAAAATGTCCAAAACAAAGACAGAAAAGCTGAAATAAAATGAGTCATGAGCAGAGAGCATGATGGGATACAGAGTCAGCCATTACGTGGCTGCTGGTCTTCACTCAACTGCAAGAAAGGGTGCTGAGAGGAGAATTTATGCAACTGCTGTCGATCATTTCTGCCTGGATGCTTATTTAGACCAAAAGAAAAGAAAAGAAACTTTCCTCTATATGAAATGTAAAGACAAAATGTTGCCAGATGAAGCCACAAAGTCATTTATCTTTTAGTGCTTTGATATATATATATTCTTATTTTGGTGAAGATGGAGATCGAAAGTTTGCTGAGCTTGTTTTATTTTGATGATTACTATTCAAAATCTAAATCATCATTGTAATTGATCAAAGATTTCTTAATGCTTTCTTTCTCTACATATTCTGACTCATTTATTATCAGTATTTAGTCTGGACCGGTTCATCCTTTAATTGCTTATTCAGCATGTCATTTTTATGATTGATTTGTCATCTATCATTTTTATTTTGACACTGATAATGTTTTAAAGTTTGAAGTTCTCTTCACGGTTGAGACGGGCTCTGTTCAGACGGGTTCATTCTTGCAGAACTTCTTGTAGAAACAATAGTTCATCATCAGCCGGATTAAAAGTGACGATGACTAAATGAAGACAGACTTTGATTTACTGACCAAAAGGAAACAAGCGATTCGTTCCTCGAGTTGCTGCCATCGCGTCGGTTTTGAATGTAATGACAGGAAATGACATATTTGATGTAAGTCTGCAGTGTAAATGAAACCTTCTGTTGGATGGCGCGTTTCCATCACAGATGGAAAATCCACTAATATCTCAGATACCGCTGGGATGCTTGATCTGATGTGCTTCATCTCCCTCAGAGCTTTTCACTCTTCTCTGAGATGTCCGACTTCAGAATCCACAGACTTGAGTGAGGACCGACCCCACTGCCTCAAAATATTCAGAAAAACCTTCACCGTCCTGAGACGTTTCCTCAGACGGTCTGTACTGGTTCTTCCAGGTTTTCAATCTTCCTCTTTGTGTTGAATGTCAAAATCCAAAGTAAGCCGGGGATTGAACCTGTGACCTTAAAAACCTCTGAGCGCTGCCCGACCGGCCCGTGCTGTCAGATTTCTGACAGTCTCATTCTGCATGATGAATACTTTTACTTTGAAAGCACCGTGTTTTTTATGAGTTGTCTTATAAGTTCGTGTTCTTGAAGTTACCTGACATTGTAATGAATGAGACAGAGATCGTTAAGAAATGAATTCTAATGTACAGAAGGAATATTTCAGAGAAATAAAAACAGCGACTCTGATGTTGAATCAGTGTTTTTCTCACCTGTTGGACTGCTGCTGATGTTTCTGTAGACGACCGTTTCTTTAAGATGTGTTGTTGTAACGTGGATCCAAGTGAGTGCAGGTGGAGTTGTGAAGGTTTAGGAAGGTGTTGGGGAATGGAGGTGAAGTGGAGATGAGATGATGGATGGCTGAAAGTGTGCAGAGATAGAAGGCAGCAGGTCCAGCAGGCAGATGTGAGGAGATCCACGGTAAGTAATAAAATGATCTGGCACTGAAGGAGTCGAAAGCTGTCGTCCAGCATTTCTGTTCCTCATCTTCTCCTTGTCAGCATGTGGCCATGAATGAAGCCGCGTTCCATTTAGTTTGGGATTTAGAAACATGTTGGACTGAAGTTACAGTTCAGACTAGAGACGGAGAAATGAAGCTCCGTCTGTCGCAGACTCCTCTGATAAATCATGTGACCTGGCAGTACAGTCTGCTGCTGCCTCCATCAGGTGGTTTGTTGTGACCTCGATGATTTAAAGTGTTAATACATCTTAACAGAGCAGACTGAGGCTCAAGATCTGACCCTGGAGACCTGGCAGAGATCCACAAGCTTCATCCTGCTCGGTGTGCAGTTCATATATGTGGATTTAATAAGTCGTAAATTTGTATCAGTGTTGGTATGAATAGTTTCTGAATGCAGAAAAAATGTCAGAAACTGGATCTGAATCCACAGAAACAGCCAGCTGGTCCATCAGGAGCTCCATCAGAATAATTACACCTGCAGTTGAAGTAAGAACATCAGTCAAGTTTATTTCTGAAGACAAAAATCACACATTCAGTCTGGATGAGACCAAACGGGTCTCAACATCAGCCGTGAACTGTCAATGTTAGCAACAGTTAACTGTGTGACGTGCGGATCCAAAGAGACGATACGGTCCAAAGAACATGAAGAACTTTGAACCAAAAGACGTCACATAGAGAAGTTTATACAACATGACTGAGCTGTCTATGTTTGATGATACGTTATGACAGAAATCTGGATCAGAGGAATCAGGAGAACTGTCAGCAAACTTCTTGAGGAAAAGTTCAACAGTGCGTTGTAACATTGAAGCAGTTTGTCAAACGTGTGAATAAAGTTCCATTAAAGACCATCCTGAACAGGGATTTACTGTAACTGTCAGCAAAGCTCGAAGAGAAGGACGACTTTGTACAGCAGAAAGACTTTAAAGCAACACTGTGTTTCCTTTCTACCATCAAATCACAGACTTTAAATCACTCATGTGTCATCAGATGAATGGAGTTACACTCTGAAAGTTCAATCACAGAATGAACATGTTGCTTTAAATGCTTTGTGTTTGCAGTGCAGTACATGATGTCCTCACACACACTGTCTTCAGCTGAATATGATAGAGCACAACTTATTTTTGAGTCTGTGTCACAGGTTTAAACTCATCAATGTTGAGTCAAGTCTTCCTCTCAGAAACCGGCTCAACAAGCATCTCTGCAGCTTCATTTACTTCCACTGCTCTCACCAACACATCTGTGTTGTTTCAGTGCTGCCATGTCTGCACATCTTTGACCACAAACCCAACACTTCAGTGGTTTCCTCCGTGTGTGGACTCTCATGTGTCGGGTCAAATTTGAGTTTACTGCAAACGTTTTACCGCAGACAGAACAACTGAAGGGCTTCTCTCCTGTGTGGACTCTCATGGGCCTCACAAGATCTTTGTTCTGTTGAAAAGTTTTTTTACAAACCGTTTTCTTCTTGAATGAAGTCTCGCGTGAGCCTTGAAATATTTCTTCCAGAGGTATGTTTTACCACAAACTGAGCGTTCAAATGTTTTCCCTCCTGTTTGGACCTTGTTGCGTTTCTGCAGTTGTCCCTCATGTTCAAATCTTGCAGCACATTCAGAGGAGCTAACTGAAGTTTTTACAGTGTTACAGTCCAGATCACCGACAGGTTCTTCGTTGTGCTGAGTAGAATTTAAACCCGACTGAGGTTCTCTGGTGTCCTGATCACAACTGTCACCAGCCTCAGGTTTGGAGGAGTGTGAGGTCTTGTTGTTGTGAGGACCTGGTTGTAAATGTCTTTTTGGATCCAGATTCTTGGCTGGTTCTGTTTCTCCACAGTCCTCTCCATCAGCTGGTGTTTGCTGTGAGGACTGACGCTCACCACACTGATGGGTTTGGAGCAGATAAGGTCGAGTGAATCTTTTGCCACAAACTCTGCAGCTGCATCGCTTCTCTCTTGTGTCAGTTCTCACGTGTCTCTTCAGATTTGAGTTTTTGTTGAATTGTTTGCCACACTCAGAGCAGATCAATGATTCCTCACCTGTCCTACATCCCCTGATCCTCTTCCAGTCATCACTGTCATCGGTTTCAGATTCTGAGGAGTGTGACGCCTTGTCATCTGAAGTTGGTTCTAAATCGTGATCTGGATCCAAGTCCCTGTTTGGTTCTGGTCCTCCCCAGTCCTGTCCATCAGGTTCTGTTTTTATCTCTTCAGGTTGTAGAAGCTGTGAGGACTGAGGTCTCAAACGTCTGAGCTGTGGTCAGATCATGGTGGTGCTGCAGAGTTAACAGAGTTTACAGACTGTTGCATCGTCACAGATCATCTGCAAAGGTTACAAAGCTCTCCCTCAGAGTTTGACTAAATGTGGGCCCCCAAACAGTTCACACACTCCAGCTGTTCTTCCATTCCAATGACAGGAACCTCAGTCAGTGCAAAAACCTGCTTCTTTAATCTGAAGCCATGTTGTCTGTTCCCTCCGTTTCCTCCTTAGAGCAATGTTTTTCAACCTTTTTTGAGCCAAGGTACATTTTTTTATTGAAAAAATCATGAGGCACACCACCAACCAAAAACGTTTAAACAATGATATATTATATACTCTATAGCAGTGTTTTTCAACCCTGGTCCTCAGGGAACACTGCCCTGCATGTTTTTAGATGGTTCCTGCTCCAACACATCTGATTCAAATGAGTGGCTCGTTATCAGGCCACTGCAGAGCTTGATGACAAGCTTGATGATGAGCTGAATCAGGTGTGTTGGAGCAGGAAACGTCAAGAAACATCAACACCTTTAGACCACGATTTTGTCTGAGTTCAGTTAGTTCCTCCTGCTCCTGTAAAGTCATGTTCCAACAACTTCCAACAACTGCTGAGCTGTATGGATCTCTAACCCAGTCAAGGCAAGATAGGAAGTTTTCTGAAGAGAAATAAAATGACGTCTTCTCCTCGAGAGTTTTTAAATGTTTACCTATTGTTTCACACAGTGCAGCAGTGTGAACATTTTGCCATTTCTTGGCGAGTGGGAACATTTCAAGGTTGCCACTTTCCACATTCCTTTGAACAGAATCCATTTATTTTATCCGTACTTGTGAGCAGGTTTTCATTTCATCCTTGCATTCGTGTGTTCAGTTCATTCAGATGATGAAAAATATCCGCCAGGTATGCCAGCCTTGCACACCACTCATCACTTGCAAGCAGCTTTGCGTAATCTGACCCCTCGTTCGTCAGAAACACTTTGAGTTCCTCCCGCAGCTCATACACACGGGCCAGCACCTTGCCGCGCGACAACCATCGGACCTCCGTATGAACCAGCAGGGCCTTATGCTCCGCTCCCATTTCCTCACACAAAGATGCAAATATGCGGCTTTTCACAGGTCGTGTCTTTACAAAGTTTACCATGTGCACAACATCATCCAACACAGGGGCGAGGTCTGCTGGTAAAGTCTTGGCCACGAGGGCCTCAAGGTGTAAGAAACAGTGCGTAACAATCACATCTGGGTTTCTTTCCTTCACTCTGTTTACAAAGCCTTTGGTGCGCCCGACCATAGCTGCGGCTCCAGCAGTGCAGTTTTCCCACTTAAGTCCACCTTGTTCAAGATATTCTGATGTGACCCGAAAAATTTCCTCTCCTGTTGCTTTTTCTGGCAATGCCTTGCAAAATAGGAAGTTTTCTCTGATTGCGTCTCCATCCACAAAACCCCACTTTCAATGTCTGCAGACATGTCACCAATACGTCTGGAAATGGTGTTATCTGAGAGAGGGACTTTGGCTATTTCTTTAACTGCTTCAGGTCAGAGCATCTCATTTATAATGGCTTTGCAGGTGGGTAATATTAATGTCTCTGCTACAGTGTGGGACCTTTTTGATTTAGCGACGAGTTCAGCTACATGGTAGCTAGCTTTAAGGGCTCTCTCATTTACCTTTGTGGTTTTTCTCATAAAAGTTGCCTGTTTCTCTGTGTGTTCACGCAGGCGAACAAAATAGTCTGCATTCTTGTTTTGAAGTGAAGGGTGTTTCGTTTAAGCTTGCTTGGTACCATAGCACTGTTTGATAGCTTTTCACCACACACCAAGCACAACGGAGTCGGTGTCCTTGCATCCCCGGTGAAAGTAGATCCAAATGAGAGGTAACTCTCGCTGTATTGTCTTGAGCTCACCGTGTTTGCCTTCTTTTGACCTCCACTCATACTAGGGCCTTCATCTGGGTCTGAATTTTGTCCAGGGCCCAGTTCGGAGTTGGCATTTTTTCTTTTCAAAAACTTCTCCATCATTGTCTTGCTAGCCACATTGCTGTTACCGCTACCTGTCACATTCATGCATCACTAATTCTCTTGTCTCAACGTACAATGCAATTTGCTACCTGCTGCCATCTAGTGATAAGGAAGAGTATTACATGATTATGCTGCTAGTGACTACTACAGACACTCGACTATTGCATATTATTTGCAATAATAACCAATTTGTGCACTTTTAGGTGAAATTGGATAATTTCCCACGGCACACCTGACACCTCACAGTGGTTGAAAAACGCTGGTCTAGATCTGGATGTCTGTTCCCCTGGTAGAACGGCGTGGTGTACCAAGGGCACGAGGAGGTCTGTCTGAATGTATGTACATGATCCTTGTTATGTCCAGCTCGTTCAAGAGCATAACCAAAAAGGGAGGACCACAGCGACCAGTTAAATTAACCATAAATTTATTAAAGAACAGAATTTAAATGTAATCATAAGGAAACAAAATAGCTAACAGAACACAACCAACCCAAACAAAACAAAACTCCACAGGGTGCCTGGAGGCACCAGCCACCCAGGAGGGAGAGGGATCAAGAGAGAGACCGCCATCTTAGAAAGGCCATGCCTTTATAGATGAGGCCACAGGCGAGGTGAATCTCCCCAACGAGGTATGAGGAGCACAGGTAGGGAGCACCTAGGAAGGGAGGAGCACAGACAACAACAAAACACAAAATGGCAGGGGGCCAAACAGCCAGAACTCAGCTTTTTGGTCAAAACCCTCCATTTTTCTTTGAGTGCCACCAATATTCTTGTGAGCAGTAGCACAGGCAATGTACAGACGACAGCGAAAATCATTTACATAATCCAAAACATTCTCAGGCGGCTCCTCAGGTTTCAAATCACCCCCCAGAACGGCTAACGGCCCTCGGACAGAGTGACCAAACACTAGCTCATTTGGACCGAACCCAGTACTGCTCTGCGGCACCTCCTGTACTGCCAACAATAACCGTGGCAGGCCTTCTTACCAATCCTGAGAAAGCTCAGTACAGTAGGAACGCAACATAGATTTTAACGTTTGATGAAAACGTTCCAGAACCCCCTGAGACTCTGGATGATAGGCGCTGGAGACACAATGTTCAACCCTCAGCTGTTTTAACACCTGGGAAAAAGTACAGGACATGAAATTACTGCCCTGGTCCGTTTGCACTACCTTTGGAACACCAAACATTGAAATAAAGGAAGTAAGTGCCTTCAGCACTGGTTTGACCTTTATAGAACGCAATGGAAAAGCAGCAGGATAGCGTGTACTCTTACACATCACTGTTAACAGGTACTGGTTACCCATTTTACTCTTTGGGAGCGGGCCCACACAGTCAAGCAACAGATACTCAAAAGGCTTCTCCACCACAGGGATTGGATACAGGGAAGCTAGCTTTAGCTTCTGATTGGGCTTTCCTGTTAGTTGACATGTTTTGCAGGTTTTACAATAGGTAGCAACATCCCTTCTTAGTCGAGGCCAGAAAAAATGACGAAGCACTTTATCATAGGTTTTCTTTACACCAAGATGGCCTGCCACCCCATCATGTGAAATGCTTAACACCACGTCTCTGAATTTTAAAAGGAACTACGACCTGAACTACACTGTCAACCTGTACACCACTCACCACATGAGCCTATTTCCTCAACAGTAACCCATCACTGAGAAAATAACTGCTAGAAGCAGCATCAGGATCACCCTCTGAACCAACCATTTCAAATAAAGGCCTCAGTGTGAGATCTACAGCCTGTTCCTTGATGCACTCCTCCCTAGAAAATACAGGAAAAGGAATGGAAAAAATTGTTTTACTCTGGGCCCGGGTCACAGCACAGGAGGAAAACACTTTAGGGATGTCTTTAGCACTCCCCTCAGGTTCTTTAGGTGGCTGCAAGACTAAGCCCACATACACAAATGGTGGACCTTTTTTCCAGATCTTTGACCCCGCCAAATAATTTCCCAGGATGACATCAACCCCTGTATTGGCAACTCAGGACGGATGGCCATATCAACTTCACCAAATCAGAATTAAGATGGAAACGATGAACAGGAGCCCAGAGTGTAACCATCCCAACACCCAGTACAGGAGCTTCCCTACCAGAAGTTGTATGGGCTGAGAAAGGCAACATGCTACTCAAGATAAAACTCTGATTAGTCCCTCAGAACCTTAACAGGTACCTTCCCCTGTCCATCTAAAAACACAAAACCATCTGAAACAAAAAGGAGTATACAAGTCATCCACATGCTTACATGGGACAGTCCCTGGTGGATGAACAGAGTCATACATGTTAGCATGAAGGGCAGAGGTCACCAGGCCAGCCGGCTTCACATACACACTGGCATCTACGGATCTCTGACCAGCTTTATTGAGTGGACACTCTCCTTTCCAGTGTCCCTTGTTCTTACAGGCATGACACGTCCTGCTTGGATCAAATTTCCCATCTGTCCCTGGAACATGTCTAACAGCATGAGAAACCTCCTGAGCTACTGGAGGCCTGTTAGGTCTAAACCTAAAACTCTGTCCACTGTCCTCTCTGGCCCTGGCCACCAGCTGAGCCACTACCATGTATTAAAGCATATTCATCTGCTAATACTGCCGCTGCTATTTTAACTTTCTTCTCAGTAAAGTGGCCAGCTTGGCAGGCAATGAATTTTGGAACTGTTCAAACACGATAAGGTTACACAAATCATCATATGACTCCACACTGGATGCCGGACACCACCGAATGAAATAAGTTAAAATATCCTGAACAAACTCAACGTGGGTTTGATGGTCTCTTCTCTTCCAACTTCTAAACCTCTGTCTGTAAGCTTCTGGCACCAGTTTGTATGCCTTCAGGACTGCCGCTTTAACTTTGCAGTAACTAGCACTGTCAACAGAACTAAGAGCAGAGAAAGCTCTCTGGGCCTTCCCCGTAAGAATACACTGCAACATTAAAGTCTGATGGGCGTCCGACCAACCCCTTATGCCTGCTACCCGTTCAAACAATGCAAAAAATGTGTCAGGGTCTTTTTCATCAAACTTTGGCAATAAACGCAGTGCTTCAGCAACATCGAAGCCATGATGCCTCCCTGTAGCCTCACTTCTACTCTCATTCCTTAGCTCCAACCTCAACCGTTCTAATGCTGCTGCCGCCCTCAACTTTTCCTGCTCTAACTCAAACTGAAATCTCTCCCTCTCCAGTTTTGCCTTTTCCCTCTCCATCTGCAAGCACTGCTCAAATGACCAAGCCCCATTCCCAATACCTGGATCCACAACAGCTGCTATAGCCGGAGCCACCTCCAAAAGATCAGCAGACACAGCCAGCCCCTCCACAATGCCCCGTAGCTCAGCCTTTTTTGGCACCCCCTTAACTTTAGACCAACCCAAATGTACTGCCAAATCCACCAGATCTTATTTCGCAAAGTGAGCTAAAGTACTACGAGATGGTCACTGGAGGAACTCAGAAACCAGTGTATTACTGTGTTCAGTATTCATGTTAACTGTCGAACCACAACCAGGGCAAACTACATGGACTTCACCAAAGAGATAAAGCAATGAGTCACACAGTACACAGCCACAGAGAGATTGCGTGACCAAGGAGCGCCCCAGAGAGGGATCAAGAGAGAGACCGCCATCTTAGAAAGGCCATGCCTTTATAGATGAGGCCACAGGTGAGGTGAATCTCCCCAACGAGGTAGGAGGAGCACAGGTAGGGAGCACCTAGGAAGGGAGGAGCACAGACAACAACAAAACACAAAATGGCAGGGGGCCATCACATCCTGATAGAACAACGTGTTCTATGAAGCATGAGACACAGAGCTGCTTTTTTCTCCCCCTCTGTCTGTCTGTATTAATGATGATTACTACTACTACTACTACTACTACTACTACTACTACTACTACTACTGCTAATAATAATAATAATAATAATAATAATAATAATAATAATAATAATAACTCACCAACCAAGTTAACTTTTTTAAATCAGTCAGTCACTCACTCACAGGTAGGAGGCGGGGCCAGAACCCTGGAGGCGGGGCCAGAACCAAGATGAAAGCAACAGAACTATGATTGTGGTTCTTAATTCCCTAATCAACCCTTCTGTGTGGAATAAGTACACATTTATATTCCTGAGTGTTACAGGTCATACTTAGTTATATGTTAGTTAATTTCTTTTGTACAAAGACGAGGAGAAAACTGAGTCCAGTTATAGATCTATCTGAATCTATCTTCTGAAAAGGAAAACAAAAAAAATGCCTTTTCATTCAAGTATTTTGAAATTCAGGGAACAGATGAAATGAATGAAAAATTAAATGAAGATGACATTCCTATTTTTATTCATGACATACCAGCAACAGCCTCTTTTGTATCTTTTTCAGCCATATTCTGCGGATTAGCCAAAACTGTACTGCACCACAATTTTGATCCAGTCCAGGGAAATCCACATAAAATGTGTCTATACCAAATTTTGAACCACAGATCTATCTAGAATACATGAATAGCCTATCTAACTATAGTACATTAATTATTAATCCTTAATCTATGACTTAGATAGCATGACGATGTATTTTCTGGGTTCTACAACACTCTTTTTTGGAGAAAAAAAATACCTCACATTATGTCATGTCCTGTTTTACCTAAGATAACAGCCATAATTGAAGTAGATTTTATTGGTAGTGAAAATGGCGAGGACATTGTGGAATTATTAGAACATAAACTTGTATATGTGCTTGTTCCTCATTTTCAAGTCTTGCTGCCATAACTTCTGAGCCCGTCTATTTTTAGACGATGTTGTTACATTGCAGGTGCGAGTGTCTGTGTCAAGGCACCCTCTGACCTCTGTATGACCTTTGTTTACCATATACAGTCTATGCTGTTTAACTAGTTGACTGTTTCGAGGTTCCCCCTGACCCTTCAAAGAGCAGCAGGCGCCTGTCCCTGCGGGAACCTGGCCACCTGTGGAGGGAACACAGACTGTGTCAAGCCCCCCACCCCACATAGAATATACAGTTTGACTGTTTCAAGGTTCCCCAGAACAACCATTTTCCTTGATTTGAACCACAAAAAACATCTCAATAGATCTGGTTGACCCAGAACAACAACTTATAGCAAATTTGAAATATTTACATCAATGCTTATTTTGGGACACTTTAGGAAGTCATCAAATTTCAGGTTACAAGATGTCAAAAATCCAAACCATATCCGATCCAAACACAAATCCTAACGGGCGCCGATTGGCCCACTTTAATCTGACAAAAGAGGAAGACGTACTCACCGTGTCTGCGTCTGATGTTATCCCACCAAATGATTCAATCACAACGATGCTCTCTGTCTCTCTCTCTCGGAGGTAAATGCTAGCTTCAGAGACTTTTAGAAGGAACTTTTCACCAGCAAAGAGAAATCTACAGAAACTTCTTTACCAATCTAAACATTCCACAATTACATGATGTATCCAGGGATGATACTGATAGTCAAATTTCTGAGACAGATCTTTGAGGAGCTACTTGAGCATTCCCCTCTGACCTACAGCAGCAGGTCCAGGTGGCTTTGGCTGTGAGTTTTACAAAGCATTTCACAGAAGGACAGTCCCTCTCATGCTCACTCTACAAAGCTAATATTGATGTGGAAGGGAGGGAAACAGGAAGTCTAGTCCTAGGATCAGGCAAATGGGGTGGAGTCTATAAAAAGGGCAGTAAAGCTCACCTGGGCCTTTCCTCCTGCATTACACACCTGATAGAGAGCAGCTGAGCCAAGGCTTTGTTTGGAGTGGATTAGAAATCCATGCTGGTGAGGGACTGAACGATTGTTTAAAGACAAAAGGTACACTAAAGCAGTGCTGAGTGGTATTTTTAAGTTGGTTTTATTTCTTCCAAAACAAATTAACATGATTTTTTAATTAGACTCCAGGCACCTGCATGCCCACCTGGGAGAAGGGACTAGGTTCCGCTTTAAAAAGGTACATAACCTATTTTGATACTGCATATGTTGTGTAAAAATGTTTATTGTAAGTTTCTGGCATATTAATGTGTTTCTGTTTTTTTGTAGTTTCCAGCAAAGTTGTTTTAAGAGAAGCCAACCACTGTTTTTCCCATACTAAATTTTCCAGTTTGTTCTTAATTTGTCACTTGAACAGACAATTATTTTTCTGATTTGGGGATTTTTCTGTTCTCTTAAAAAGGGGGAGACTGAGCGGTAGGAGTGCAGCCATTTTGCATGTGTATTTTTATGGGGAGATTTAAGTCATTCTAGATTGCAGTGAACGGGCAAATTGAATGTCTGATATTTTTTACTGACTTGTGTTGTAGTGTTGAAGTCCTAATTTGCCGATGTGTCGGTGACAATCTTCTTTGGCGGGCACAACTCCACAAGCCCCCCCCCCCTCCTCCCCAGTTATACGGTCTAGTCCCAGGTTTGTTTGTGTTTTTTTTTATTTTACCATTTTATGGTTGTTTGACTTTTACTACGTTGATAATTTACTCCCTGTGGGAATCTGCATTTTATCAAACACATTGTTAATAAAATCTATATGTTTGTATGGCAGTTTCTCGTTCCAGTGTATTCTGGCTCTTGTGCGGTTGATATTACTTGGTCACATATACGCCCCCCCCCCCCATTTACACACTTGTGATTGTAAACTCCAACATCTCATCACACTCCTTCTGATCAACAACACTGTGCTTAAGAGATATGCCTTTATTCCCATTCAGATTGTAAAGAGGCAATGGGTAGGAATCCAGGCAGTGCTGTGCATTAATGCAGTGCATATCCTCAGCTGCTTGTTTGACTTCATAAAGTCCATACTCTGATAAATACACTGAAGTGTGCGGTGTCACCAGAAAGCACACCTTTGTGTCATCGATCAAAACAAGCTCAATCTGACCAAACTTGATTGACTCATCAGACTCGCGTTTGAGGCAGGGAAAAGATCCCTTTTTGTAAAGAGTGCCCTTAAAATCTACCTCAGGTGACACAGAATCCGGTTCTGTAAACATGTGCGCTGCAACTGCATTGCGCACTGCATCACTGTACAGGTGAGCATGCTATGGAGTAACGTTTTTTGACTTCAGCACTGGAGCAAAAACGGAGTTGAGGGTTGTTTGGAGGAGTTGGTGCTGGCCTGTGAAAGACTGGCATATATTCTTAAAGTTTTGTGTCCTCACACACCTCTTGAAGTAGGAATGTTTACTCTCAAATCTCATCGTCCACAGCCGTGTTAGTGTTTGAGAGAATGTTGTCAGACCTGAGACAACTTGAAGAACTGGGTCCCTATGTCCTGACCAAAGGATTTAAAGTCTTTCTCTTTGCACAACAGTACTAACTGCATATGGTCAATACTGGAACGATGGAATGGCTCAAAGTCAGCAACTGTGAAGTATACTCCCACAAGCTTATGTTTTTTTTTTCTGGCTGACCCAACTTCAAATGCATCCTGATACAATATCAGTTTTAAGATGATGTCACCAGCTTTTAGAAACAGCTCATTGGATTTGAAGACAGAGCCATCAGAGATATCACTTAAGACGACATCAGAAACGGGCTGATTTTGAGACCTAACACACTCTTCCCACACAACAGGATCTTTTAGAATAGCTCTGGGTTTGCTGGGTGCACATAGGAAAAGTTCTTCACAAAATACGGCCTCCTGGTATACTCTGTGGACAGCTGAGAACTACATGAAGCATACAAATCAGCTTCCTGAAGACTCTGAAAAACAGAATCAATCTGAGCATGTGACATATTAGTATTTCCTCTAAGTGTCTCTTGAATTTTGTCTTTTGTGTACTGATGACAAATGCCATTTAGGCCATTGATCTGTTCAACAAACATTTGAATAGTTGATGATGGAACCAGATACTTTTGCCTGGAGTTGCATGTAAAACAGGCACAGATTCTTCATGTACAAAGACCTTATATCAATATCATCTGTAACCTGAGACTGATTTTCACTTTGGTCCATTGCAGTTTCAGTTGGCTCTATCTGAGAGGATACAGATGGCTCAGAGGATGTGACTCCAGTATTTACAGTTTCATGTTCATGTGTTCTTGAGACATGGGATGTAAATGAGGACTTCACTTTAATCGCCTTGTTACAATTGCTAAATGGGCAATGCACTAACTCGTACTTACTCAAATGTACCTTGAGGTGTGCAACAAGATCTGTCAAATCTCTGCATTTCTTCTTACAATGCACAGCATGACATACAAATGACCTTTGTGAGTCTTCAAACTGTGAAACAGGAGTGCTGCGGGAACGATAGACATGAGCTTTTAAAGCAGTGTACTTGGTGAATTTTTGCTTGCAGTCTGCAAAGCAACATGGATAATGGCTATTTGCCTCATGTCTATGCAGAAGCTGATGATCAACATAGCTTTTAACACTTTTCACGGAGATACCACATGAACGACTTTTGAACTTTGGCATAACATATGCCATTGTAGCCCACCGTAGGAAAATCTCCAGAATACTCTACCCAGCATAATAGGACATTATAAACTAGAAGACAACCCAAGCACTTTGCACACAAAGTTCTGAACTCTGGAAGGAATGACTACACTCATTCACAGCAACTCAACTTAAGCTTGCGAGATGTGACACTGTACTTAAAAGTTGTGTTCGACTAATTCTTTGTCCTTGCCTTGAAGGTTTCTGGAGTTGCTGAGAAACTGAGTTTCAAGTGACTTTTTTACATCAGTCAGTCAGTCACTCACAGGTAGGGGTGGGGCCAGAACCCTGGAGGCGTGGCCAGTACCAAGATGAAAGCAACGGAACTATGATTGTGGTTCTTAATTCCAAAAGGTCTCAAAACAAGTAAACAAGTCATACAGAAGATGAGCACAGGATTTACATGTGGTCAAATAATAGTGATAGTGTTGATGACGACGACGACGATGATTTGGAGATTAAAGCAGAGTTTCAGGAGCAGAGTTTAAAGTCATACTTCATATCACACACACAAGACTGTGCTCTCCTGCCTGGGAAAACATTGGCTCCTACATCTCCAGGAACCAGGCTCTCCAATCCTTCACTCTCACAGCCAGGAGTATGCACTCCCGCCTGGGCAATCGTCAGCTTCAGAGATCCCCCGTCCTGGAGCTCTGCTCAGTCTGGACCTTAACTTCAGCCTCACAAACTTTATCGTCCTTGCTGGGAAACAGTTGAGTGACTCGTCCCAAAGGTCGATCATTTCCTCTCAGCTGGTGAGTGCAATGTTTTCAGCATCCAGGTTGGGTCACTTTCCTCCGTGGCTGTAGAGAAAAAAGGTCCAGCCTTTTCCATCTGTCCCGGATGGTTCGAGCTGAGTGCTCAACTTGGTGACGCCGACGTGTGAAAGTCAGCAGCAGGAGCAGAAAGCAGGCTCGCCTTCTGAGTGAGGACAGTGGCAGGTATCACGGTCAGCAGACTCAGGGATGAGCGGTCACCTCAGCCATATGAGAGTGGTGAGCGCCTCATGGGTCGACTGAGAGGATCCGTGCTGGAGAGACTCTTCCTTTCCTAAGAACCACCCACATGGGATGCATGGGGAGGACTGAATATCCAGGCTCCAGGACGTACTTCATCACAGAAGGTTGTTGATGTTGGACTCTGACTCTGGATTCATGAGTCATAGTCTCCATTAACCCGGATCTTTAGCGTCCTACATCGTCCTTACAGTGGGCCACATATGCAAATTAAAATAAGATAAAATGCTCCATTCTCTCCTCTCCTTTTAACCTGTACAATCTCAGTACAACATGCCTCACTAGACAATAAGCTTG
The DNA here is from genome assembly GCA_014281875.1 of Nibea albiflora. Lineage (NCBI taxonomy): Eukaryota > Metazoa > Chordata > Actinopteri > Sciaenidae > Nibea > Nibea albiflora. Next base: position 3,989,171 of record CM024812.1, on the reverse strand, counting down.
TTTCCACCTCTAGAATCGCTTTGGGAGTCTGGACTTAGATGAGCTGACCATGGGTCAGCGTAACTTTCAACAGAGCAGACTCAGACTCAGCAGCACAGACCCGGATTCAGTTCAGATCCATCGAGTGAATCCGTACAGAGCCGGAAACACCCGAGACTCGAAAGAATCAAAAGACTCAGGAGACCCGCGGATCGCTCGACAAAGGCTCCGGATGATTCACAGATTAAACCGGGTCAACTGGATCTTTTCCTCCGGACAGTGAAACAAGGCAGATTCAGACTCGGATGGACTTCACGGAGTTGTGTCGTCAAAAAGACTTCCTCCAGTCAAATGTAAGAAGATAAACAGAGCGATAAACAAGATGATAGAAACTTTATCTAAAACACAAACAAGATGAAACACAACGTTCACGCGAAGTGAAACTAAACAGAGGAGTGACCCTGAACGCAGCACAGAGCACTGTGTCATCTCTCCTCTGATGGCTGTGACCCGCCCACTGACAGGTACCATGGCAACCAGCTCACCTGTCAGAGGGCTGTACAGGACAGGTGAGCATGGTGTCTGCTGGCTGCTGTAGTACCGGTTGGGTCCATGTGGGGGAGCTGTGGTCCAACAAACTGAAGTCTGAGTTCTTTGATTTGATAAAAACAATGTTTGATTATTTATTAAACTTCTGATTGATGAAATGAAATAAAAAGTTTTAACATCACATAAAGAATAAAAATAAGAAATGAAGTGATAACAGTGTGAAGTACTGACGCTGTGTGAAGTCAGCGTTATTCATGCTCACTCACAACATATGGTCAATGTATCCTGATTTCAAAGTAAAAGCATTTGTTTTTATGATCGTGAGATTTTATTTTGAAGATTTTAATAAAAATATTTAAACTAAATATTTAAAACAACATATACAAATCAAATGAAATCAGTTCTGTCCAGATGAAACAGACGTCTCCTTTCAGAGTAACTAGAGTCTGTCAGTCTGTCTTCATTCAGTCATCATCAGTTTGAATCCAGACATTAATAAACTGTTGATTTGAAGTTCTGGAATAATGAACCAGAGTTTATTCTTTCCTTACAAATCACTTTTCACCCAGCTGAACGTCGTGATGGAAGGACTGAAGTCTGATCCATTTCTGATTGGACAATGAGTTTCCACGACACTCTCTGTTTGAAACGAGACATTTTATTTGGATTCATACAACTTTGCATGCCATTGTTGAACATAAGCCGTCACGCTCTGTGCTCATGACTCATTTTATTTCAGCTTTTCTGTCTTTGTTTTGGACATTTTGTCTTTACGGACACGTAGGAGACGCAGACAGGAAACATGGGGGTAGAGAGAGGGGGTGACATGCAGCAAAGGTCCCACCAGAATCTAAGCAGGGACACATGGTGTGGGACAGAAATAACATCAGCTGTGTGATCCTGGACACGCTCAACTGATATCTGTTCAGCAGAGACAATGTTTGTCTAACAGGAGGAGACTCTCCGTCCTACAGACCACACAGAGACACTGAAGAACCAGAACCAGACCACCAGAACCCAAACCCAGGATAAAGAGGTTCAGTGAATGTGGTGTTGAAGGTGTGGAGGTGGATCAGTGTGTCAGAGCAGACTCTGTAGAAGGACAGAGAGCCAGCAGGACAGTCCACATACACTGCTACTCTGTGAGAGACCGAGGAGGAGGAGGAGGAGGAGGAGGAGGAGGAGGAGGAGGAGGATGTGAATCTGTTATTGTGCCTGACAGAGTAACCATCATCATCAGAGCAGCTCAGACACCAGGAATGATCATTCCATCCAAACAAACAGTCTCCACTGTCTCCTTTCCTTCTGATTCTTCTGTAACTCACTGATATATAAACTGCTCCTCTCCACTCGACCTCCCAGTAACAGCGACCAGTCAGACCAGTTCTACACAGCAGCTGAGTCCTCCAGTCAAATCTGTCTGGATGATCAGGATATGACTGATCCTTCTTCACACGTGTCATCTTCCTGTTGTTGTCAGACAGTTTGATCTTTCTGTGTACTGTGTTTGTGTCGACTGTGAGTTCACAGGAATCTGATGGAGAGAAGAAGACGGTTATTAATCTATCATCTGTTCATTTATTGATGATGACATCAGAGATTTGAAGGAGTGATGTCACAGTTTGAAGATGGTTTGTTTTCATGAATCAAATTAAAAACACACTTACACTTCCTCAGACCTGGTGTCAACCATCGGACTCCAGCAGGCTCCACCCTGAAAGGAGGAGGGGGGGTCAGACCAGCACATCCTCTTTCAGCATGCAAACATGGACATTACATCACTCTCATACACAGTTTGGTTTCTCTGTTCACATGGAGGGTTGGGATTTGATTCATCTGATTCAGTCCAAATCCACCATCTGATTCCTTTGAATCCTTTATTCAATCTAATCAGGTTTCACTTTCAACATTTGCAGGTAACTCCATTTAGAACCAACCAAAGTCAAAGGCTCCGGTCCAATAGTCTTTTTGTTCAGGAAGGTTCCTCACTGAGTGAACTGACCCAGAAGGATTTAAGTGTCAGCCGTGATAAGAGCTGTTTGAGTTCTCTGAAGAAGGAAAAGAGCTTCACTGCTTCCTTTCCTGTCTCCTTTAGCAGAGGAGACACTGGACCATCCTTTACCAAAGGAAAGGGGATAATGCCGTCCCACAATTCCTTGTGGCAGCAACAAGAAAGTAACGCAGCGTTCAGACAGGAGGAGGTGCTGCAGGGAAGAGGAGGCTTCTGGGAGTTTGTCTGTTTGTGTTGAATGTAACCTCTGTGGACCAATCAGGAGAGAGCTTTTTATTTCTCTGATTAACAACTTTATCGAGGCCGACGCTCGCTCACTCTCATTCACTGTCTATGTCTGTCAACCAAAGCTGTCTGTCTGTCTGTCTGTCTGTCTGCCTGTCTGAACCTTTATATCCACAACAAATGGTCCCTGGAGCCAGAGATTGAGCCACACTCCACACAGCGAGCTAACATGGCTGACTGAGTGACTGATGCCATTCATCCTATTGATGAGCGCACTAATGAAGGTCAGGCTCCTTCTACTGAGTATATGGATGATCCCAAGGTGTGATAGACTGAAGCAGCTCAACATGGATGAGTCCAGCCCACAGCACCGAGGCCATCTACACCTCCTCACCAAACAGAGCCTGGCCTCTTCACCTGAACCATTGTTGTCTAGCTCTCACACAGAGTATCAAACCCAGGGCCATCAGTACTGTGATGATTCAGTCAGATTGTTGCTGACCACAAGGTGTCAGGAGGTTTGTTGGGGATATAGTTTCAGCTGGGCGGGGCTATAAAGGTGATGGACAGGGATGCACAGGCACAGGTGTATGAGCAGCAAGATGCCCAATAAAGATTTCATCACAGTGATCCAGGTTTGGTTTCTTAAACACACGAACAAAACAAGTAGTGAAAACCTGGAGCGGCCCTTGTGTTTGATGTGGAGCTTCACTGGAAAGAGGAGACTATGCTCCACCTTCAGCTCCTGCAATCTGCTCAACACCACCTAAACCTGCTGCACCACATCTGGTGTGTAGTCCGGGAAAATAATAATAATATTCAACTTCAACCAGTCGCAGTATGAGCACCTTCTCACGATAACGTCGGGGTAAGAGTCCCGATAAGTGTGATCAGAGAAGTTTCCGAGGCAGGTGAAATCAAATGTGACACTATAAAAATATGAAATATAATGACTGACATGGAGGAGCCTCAGGAAGCACGTCTACTCCATGTGCTGTTTGCTAGCTCCTCCACAATATTCCATTTTATTTCTCTTCTGACGTTGATAATGAAGTCAGATTTTTCACCAGCTCGTCCACGTTTATATATCCGGCATGAAACAACACGGTAAGAACACACAGGGAGAAGTATCTAAGATGGAGCTTTTTGTAGTCCATCTTCTGAACTTTGTAGTTTTCACACAGACCACGTCAACAACATCCATGTCACATAATTACGTAGCCTAGTGAAAGTGCAGTCAGACTCTCTGAGCACTGTGGTTATCTTTTCCTAAGTCCTTATAAATCATCCTTCACATCTTTCCTTGACCTCAGGACGTTTTCCATCCAGGTCAAGGAAAAGTGTTTAGGAAAGGACAGAGGAGGTCATTTTTTTGACTATTGGACCGCAGACAAAGATTGAGTTCAGATCTGTCACCAGCTTTGACAGAGAAAATGTTTCCAGCTCTTCCTCCTCTATCACACTGATTGTCTGTGGCTGCAGCAGGCCTCTTCATACCTGAGAGTGTCCAGTCTCCAGTGTGGATCCTCCAGTCCAGCAGACAGCAGCTTCACTCCTGAGTCTCCTGGATGATTGTAGCTCAGGTCCAACTCTCTCAAATGGGAGGGGTTGGAGCTCAGAGCTGAGGCCAGAGAAGTACAGCCTTCCTCTGTGATCAGACAGCCTGACAGCCTGAAAACACACAAAACAACACACATGGAAGATCATCTGAGGGTCCTGCTGCATCAGTCAAATAAAGGTGAACACAAACTGTGTGTTCATCTGACCTGAGACTTTCCAGTGTACAGTGTGGACTCTCCAGTCCAGCAGACAGCAGCTTCACTCCTGAATCCTGCAGGTTGTTGTTACTCAGGTCCAGATGTTTCAGACTAGAGGACTGGGAGCTGAGAACTGAGGACAGAGCTTCACAGCTTCTCTCTGAGAGGTTACAGTCACTCAGTCTGGAGAAACAACAGAAAGGAAACAAGGTATACGTTTCTTTTTCCTCCAGTTGAAAGATATCAGAGTATTTATTGATGAATAAATCAGACTTACAGAGCTTTGTTGGAGGCTTTGATCACTGGCAGCAGCCTCAGAAGAGCCTCCTCTGAAGCAGAGAATTTCTTCAGGTCAAACACGTCCAGATCTTCTTCTGATGACAGTAAGATGAAGACCAGAGCTGACCACTGAGCAGGAGAGAGTTCATCTGTGGAGAGACTTCCTGATCTCAGGTACTGTTGGATCTGCTCCACTAGAGAACGATCATTCAGTTCATTCAGACAGTGGAACAGATTGATGCTTCTCTCTGCAGAGGGAGTCTCTTCGATCTTCTTCTTGATGTACTTGACTGTTTCCTGATTGGTTCTTGAGTCACTTCCTGTCTGTGTCAGCAGACCTCGTAGGAGAGTCTGATTGGTCTGCAGTGAAAGTCCCAGGAGGAAGCGGAGGAACAAGTCCAGGTGTCCATTTGGACTCTGTAAGGCCTCGTCCACAGCACTCTGGTGAAGATGTGTTAGTTTAGGTTTGTCTCTGAAGACTTTAGGCCACCTGGATGTTGGTTGTTCTTCTGCCAGCAGGTTGACTCCAGAGTTGATGAAGGTCAGATGGACATGAAGAGCAGCCAGAAACTCCTGAACACTCAGATGGACGAAGCAGAACACCTTGTCCTGGTACAGTCCTCTCTCCTCTTTAAAGATCTGTGTGAACACTCCTGAGTACACTGAGGCTGCTCTGATATCGATGCCACACTCTGTCAGGTCTGATTCATAGAAGATCAGGTTTCCTTTCTGCAGCTGATCAAAGCCAGTTTTCCCAGAGACTCAATCATCTTCCTGCTCTCTGGACTCCAGTGTGGATCTGTCTCAGCGCCTCCATCATACTTGATGTTCTTCAGTTTGGACTGAACCACCAGGAAGTGGATGTACATCTCAGTCAGGGTCTTGGGCAGCTCTCCTCCCTCTCTGGTCTTCAACAGATCCTCCAGGACTGTAGCAGAGATCCAGCAGAAGACTGGGATGTGGCACATGATGTGGAGGCTTCGTGATTTCTTGATGTGGGAGATGATTCTGCTGGCCTGCTCCTCATCTCTGAATCTCTTCTTGAAGTACTCGTCCTTCTGTGGGTCGGTGAACCCTCTGACCTCTGTCACCATGTCAACACAGTCAGGAGGGATCTGATTGGCTGCTGCAGGTCTTGTGGTTATCCAGAGGCGAGCAGAGGGAAGCAGTTTCCCCCTGATGAGGTTTGTCAGCAGCACATCCACTGAGGTGGACTCTCTAACATCAGTCAGGATCTCAGTGTTGTGGAAGTCCAGAGGAAGTCGACACTCATCCAGACCGTCAAAGATGAACACAACCTGGAAGTCTTCAAACCTGCAGATTCCTGCTTCTTTGGTTTCAGTGAAGAAGTGATGAACAAGTTCCACCAAGCTGAACTTTTTCTCTCTCAGCACATTCAGCTCTCTGAAAGTGAATGGAAATGTGAACTGTATGTCCTGGTTGGCTTTGTCTTCAGCCCAGTCCAGAGTGAACTTCTGTGTTAAGACTGTTTTCCCAATGCCAGCCACTCCCTTTGTCATCACTGTTCTGATTGGTTCATCTCTTCCAGGTGAGGCTTTAAAGATGTCTTCTTGTCTGATGGTTGTTTCTGCTCTGTCTGCTTTCCTGGATGCTGTTTCAATCTGTCTGACCTCATGTTCATCATTGACCTCTGCAGTCCCTCCCTCTGTGATGTAGAGCTCTGTGTAGATCTGCTTCAGAAGGGTTGGGTTTCCTGTTTTAGCAATCCCCTCAAACACACACTGGAACTTCTTCTGCAGGTTAGATTTAAGTTTACGCTGACAAACTCCAGCAAGAAGTTCTGAATGAAGACACAACAAATAAGATCATTCAGTGAATCATGAAGAAAATATGACAATGTAATTCCCCTAAAGAATCAATGTAAACATATTAGTGTCCATCTGTTGAGACATCAGTAAATGTCTCATTCATCCATCATGTTAAATCTTTAGAGAAATCCTCTTACTGCTCTGCAGACAGTCAGCCAGCTCCTCCTGCTTCATTCTCCTCAGGAAGTGCAGTGTGATCTTCAGAAATGACTCTCTGCTGCTCCTCCTCTGCTCTTCATCCTCACCGTCCAACACCTCCTCATCCTCCCTCTGACTCTCTAAGCACTCTGGGTCATCTGGACTCAGACCCTTCTGGATCCTCTTCAGCTCGTTCTTCACAAAAGTGACAATGTTCTCCTCCAGCAGCTGGAACAGAATATTATATGAATGACACAATCAAAGTCACATCATGGAAGCAAACATCAGATCCATGTTGGACAGACTGACAATCCACTGGTCTAAAGAGTGCAGCATGGAGATGATTGTGAACAGAATAGATGTAAAGTAGTTGTTGTCCATGTACAGACCATAAATATGGAGTCCAGGTGTGTTTGATGCTGCTGGGCAGACTGACCACTGGGAACCTCTGAGCTCTCCTGGTCCACTCTGTGGAGGAATCATGAAGAATGAGCTCACATTAGTCTGTCCACACAGACACCCCAGCCCGGACCAGATTTGTGGATCACTGGACTTCTGTCTCAATCACCAGTATCACCCATCGTGGCCAGCGTCTACATGGAAGATGCAGAAACCAGCCTGCAGTCCAGACCTGTCCCCCTTTGAAAATGTGTGGAGCATTATGAAGCTCAAAAAACGACAACAGAGACCACCGAACTGTTGAACAGCTGAAGTCTGATCAGCAAGAATGAGAAAGAATTTCACTTTAAAACTTCAACAATTATTGTCACATGACCCTGTCACATGACGTTTGTTTGTCTTGTCAGTTTTCAGTCCTCACCTTTGATCAACAGACTGACGTCCATCTTTGAAGGATATAGGTTGAATCATAGAGCGGTCACTCTTCATGGACACTGTGCTGGGTTCTGGTTCTTCCAGCTTCCTCCTGATAGAAACACAAAGACAACAGGATCTAATCTGCAGTGCAACCAGAACAGTGAAACAATGTGTTCTGGATCCATTTGACAAAACAATGTTCTGTTTGTTTTCTCCTGTCATCCAGCAGAACTGTTCTCCACGACTGAAAACAAAACTTCTCTTCAAGAACTCCAGAGTGAATCAATGTAAGAAAAGTTCTGTCATGTTGAAGGGAAGCAAGGAGCTGACGTATGATTGGCAACACTCAGACAAGATGAGTAGAGCAGCTGATCTCAGTCCAGCTGTTATCACTGACATGTTTCTATTCTGTTGTCACTGACTGAAAACTAGAAAATGTTGATTTGATGGAGGAACTCAGTGGAATCAGGGTTAGCCTTCATTAGCAGCTAGCATCTGTTAGCCTCAATAAAATCACTGTTTTATACTCATGCAGTCATCAGACAACAGTCAGAACGTGTGTGTGGAGAAAATGTTGAACTGAAGTCAAGAGCTGAAGACTGCTTCTACTGCTTCTACTGCTTCTACTGCTTCTACTGGTCAGTGTTCAGATGTGAGAATCTAAATGTTTGTGAAGAACGAAGCTGAAAATAAACATTCAGGTTTAAAAAACTTCTCTGGATAAATAACAGTTCAAACATGAATCAGTCAGATTTTAATATTATTAACAACTGACCTCTGTGCAGCAGACGGGCGGACATCTTTAAAATCAATGAGACCGCCAATGGACTGGTCACTCTTGAAGGACACACAGCTGGGTCCAGGTCCAGGTCCAGGTCCAGGTCCAGGTCCAGGTCCAGCAGAGTCTGGTCTCAGAGTCTGCTGTGGGCTTCAACAGAACACACACAGAGCTTTGAGTGTGAATAATGATGGTGGAGTGATGTGAGTGCTGAGCTGTGACATGGAGAAGAGTCGTGGACAGTTAGAGATCCTCATCTCACCTCTGAGCTTTGGTCTGGCTGTCATGTTCCCCACACAGAGAGCTTTTAGAGGGAGGGACTCCCTCCTCTCTGTCCTCACACTGATTCATGCTGCTCAGCTCACATCCACATCAGCTCACACACACTTGATCTGTAGAGGAAACACAAATCATTCATGTGCACATGGACTCAGATCATCCTGTCATCATGCCATCAGCTGCTGTACTTCTACTATCATCCACTAGATGGCGCCATGAAGCTGCAGATGGACCGTTTCCATTCACACTGATTGAATTTGACAGGAAGCTTCAGTTTCTTTAATATTCAGTAAATTCAGGTTCAGTTTTTCCTCAGTGATCCTTCATGTGAACAAATGAGCTGATCATCAGTGAATCTGAGATGATTCTGTTCTGTTGGTTTCTGAAGCTCAGCCTTCATTCTGACTACCTCAAAGTGTTTGTACGGTAACTGATAATCAACACTTCAACACTCAGCACAGCTCACGACTCCACCCACAACCCCACCTGCATCATAAACTGTAGAGGTGGTGGAGCGCTCCACATACTTTGACCAACACAGCACTGACATCCACAAACGCTGCCAACAAAGACTCTCTGCCATCCACAAAACTCAGAGCAGCTTCTGTTGCTGCTCTGTAAAAGTAGAATCCAACACGTCGTCCTCTATTGTTCCCCGTTTCTTCAACATGAGCCCAGGCAGCCCCTCAACCCTTCACATAGCACCCATCCAGTCTCAGATTCAGACTTCTAACTTATTATCACACACACACACACACACACACACACACACACACACACACACACACACTGTACATGCACCTTGTTCAGATCACTCAGTGTGTGTGTGTCACTGTGAAATCCTGTGCTGTATGAAGATCATAAAATAAAGACAATAAAGCTGAACCTTGATCAGGAGTCCAAAGTCCACAGAAGCAGCTCAGTTGTTAAAGTGTCCAGTAACAAATGAATTTTACCTTCAGACAAACAAATATTAGATTTCATCTGTGAGAACAAAGTTCATGAGAACGTCTCCTGTCACTGTTCTTCTGTTCTTGGATCACTGATGTGTAACTGGGACTTTAATGTTGGAGCCACTTTGAACTGTTTGACACACTTTCAGCTTCTTTAATGTCGAACAGTGACTCAGATTTTAGAAACGGATCTTTAGTTTTTCATTTCAAATCTTCATCTGAAAAGTAACAAAATGTGCTGAAGTCCAAAGTCAAACATCTCCCTCTGAGCTGGAGCGCAGTACAAGTACAAAGCAAGAGAGTACAAGTACTTAGTTACTTTTCAGCATTCAGACAGATGATTGAAAATCAAAGACTGACAGTCTCAATAAAGCCCTTCGAGAGAATATGAAAAGATGAAGTGAGAGGAAATCTCACTGATTTGATTATTGATCACATTTAAGAACAAACTGACAGAAAGAAGCGACACTAGTTCCTGTTGGAGGACTGTTACGAGCTCTGACGCCTCATTCAGTGACACACTTACATATTTATGGACTGAATTCAAAAATCAAACCTTTAAGCTCCTGAGCATCAGCTGACTCTGCTTCTACTCTGATTCCACCGCTAGCTGACGACAGCTCGTGTTAACCAGTCACACAGTAAAAACGTGTTCGTTACCTTCAGCTGGAGGTTCACACGGAGAAAACTAACTGCGACTCAGCGTTCAGAGTGAAGGAAGCTTTGAACAGGAAACAGCCAGAGAGACTCAGAGTGTGAATCATTAACCAGATCTGTTACCTGAAAGAAGTCGTGATAAAGAGGCTGTTTAATGGCTGCATATAAAGATAAAACACACGCTGACCTGGAGGAGAAGGTCACCACATTTCATCTGAAGTCAGTCACTTTGTGTCAGTTACCATGGTAACACAGTGTCATCAAGTTATTATCTGGCTGGATCAAACAAAGTCAAACAGTCCTTTTCTTAAATGGACATTTTGTCACTGTAAAGTCTAAAATCAGATTTTGTTCTGCAGTCTGACACTTTGAATTCATGTTAAACTACATATCAGACAATAAACTGAGTTTAGTTAGTTCACACTGTGAGGCAAACCGCTGCTGCCTATGCTGCCACCTCCTCATCATTATCATTTCTTCAGCCCCGTTCCTCATCTCAACCAGTCTTATCCGTGTGTCTGTGTCTGTGACTCATCATCAGTTGTCTCGCTTTTTTCTTTCCTAGTCATCATCTGCACATTTCTCCGCCTTCCCTTCTTCTTCTTCTTCTTCTTCTTCTTCTGTCCACTGTCTCTCTTACTACCTTCACACACCCTTGACCCAATGTGATGTCACCCCTCTCATTCCCCTAGTTCTTCTTCCTCATAAGGAAATCTTAGAGCTACTTTCCCTCACCATCACTGACATCCAGTGATGGTTCTAAATCTGAGTCTTCAGTACTTTAACTGTATTTATGTTATTTTTCAGATGAAGAGGAACAAAGTATCACTGCCACAAACTGCTCTGCAAAGAAGCTGAAAGAGGGAAAACAGGTCCATTTTCTGAAGACTGTACAGCAGACAGCCACTTGCTGACAAGGCGGAAGTCACTAGGACTGGATGGCTGCATTAGAGGCACTGTGTTGTGCTCTTAACAGTCTATTTTGTCAGCTCTTTTTAATTATCAGATCACTAATTGTAACTTCACAGTGAGAGTTCAAGTGAGAAGGAAGGAGAGCGCCTCGGTGCAGTCATGTTTGGTCTCTCTCTTGGTGGATTAGCTGATTTGATGGATGTCGTCAGACCATTTCCTGGCTAGAGTCGATACTTTAGGCGTAGAACTAGTGCAATAGTAATCGTAATAATAATGGTCATACTAGTGCAGGAATCATTAGGGAAGATTGGAAGTCTCCACAGCTGATGCAGTGGGGTTAGGACACATCCAGGGTGTGTCAGCCATGCTTGTGACAGGATGCTCTGAATCTGATATAGTTTTGTCTGTTAGCATGTATCTGTCTACTATGTATCGGGAAGGAATCTCCAGTCCTTCGCACTCGAACATGGAAGGATATTAAGTATTTTGTCTATAATGAAATCGTTCAAATCAAGAGAAAACTTGAATTTTAAAGAGGACCAATGGCTCAATGCTCCACTCCTGTTTAAAGAGCGCTGGCTGCTCAATGCTCCACTCCTGTTTAAAGAACGCTGGCTGCTCCTGTTTGGAGTTGGAGCTGCAGTTTGTTTGAAGCTGCATGCTTGAGCATATGTTTCAGTTGTTTATATTTTTAGTAAAATTGTCTGTTCAGCTTCTAGCTGCTATCTGGTTTTCTACTGTTAGAAGTGACAAAAGTTTTTGTTTTTTTTTACTTTCCAGGAAGGTCTGTGTTTGACCATACAAGAATCCTGAAATATTGTTTCCATTAAAACATTTCAGACATTAAAATTAACTATTACTATTTATTAAGATGGATTTAGTTGCTTGGAACTCTACTATAGTCTGGTGTCTAAAACAATTCCTAAAAGTAAACAGTTCATTACAGGTCATAATAATTCATATTTGATGATAAATATGACATCTTTGTTGACCATTAAATAGAGAAGGGGTATATTTGGGTTAGTAAAAACACAAGCTGGTCCTTACTGTGTTGGTTAAAAACTGTTTGTTTTAAACTTTGTTTTTCTCAAAATCTGAGTGAATGTAGAGCGACCTGGTGCCACCTAGAGTTCAGAAATACTTCATTTGTGTTGATATGTGGCAGAGAAATGCCTGACTCCCCTCTTTTTTTCCTCTCTGTTAACACTAGTTACAAATAACTTCACAAATCAGTAGCAGAGGTCACAATATGTTATAATGACAACAATGACAATGATGATGGTAATAATAATAATAATAATAATAATAATAATAATAATAATCCCATCCCTCATCTCACAGCCAGGAGTGTGCTCTCCTGCCTGGGCAAACGTCAGCTCCAGAGATCCCCTGTCCTGGAGCTCTGCCTGTCTCGATGTCTCTGGATGTCTGTGTGCGCCTGGTAGACGTTCTGTTGTAGGCGTTGTACCTGGGATGTTTGTACATTCCCCTGGAAGAACGGGGAGGTCTACCAGAGGCACGAGGCACAGAGCTGGGGGGAAAACTGTTTTTTCTCCCCCCCCTGCCTGTCTGCAATAACGATTACTACTACTACTACTACTACTACTACTACTACTACTACTACTACTAATAATAATAATAATAATAATAATAATAATAATAATAATGTTAACTCACCAACTAAGTTAACTTTTTGAAATCACTCACTCACTCTCATAGGCAGGCAGGCTCTGGAGGCGGGGCCACAGACAAGATCAAAGCAACAGAACTATGATGTCATCAGATTCTGGTTCTGAATTCCAAAATGGTCAAAACAAAGTAAACAAGTCTGACAGAAGATAAGCACAGGATTTACAGAAGGTAAAACAATAGTGATAATAGTGATGATGATTATTATTGTGTGTGTGTGTGTGTGTGTGTGTGTGTGTGTGTGTATCTTCTCTTTTGCATGTAATGCAATAGTACAAGTACAGGAGAGACAGATTAGAGAAGTATCATTTGGATAAGGAACAAACCAAAAAAGGACATCCTGTCATCATCATGAAAGTTGTTGCTGTTACATCTTGCATTATAAATATAAGAGGGGAGTCAGATTGTGACAGATGGAAATTATGACCTGAAAAAATCTGACTCCCCTCTTTTTTCCTCTCTGTTAACACTAGTTACAAATAACTTCATGAATCAGTAGCAGAAGTCACAACATGCCAGCAGAGTGAAAATTGGTGACCCGGTGGCTGAAATGTCCGGCCACGAGGGCCATGGCCCTTATGATTTGGCCTTGTGCCCTTGAAAAAAATCTCTGTCCTAAGGCCTTGATGCCCCGCACAAACTGCCCCAGTTTGTTTTGCGGTTTTCTAGTCTGCCTCTTTCCAGAGCACAGCTTTGACACCTGTGTCTTTTGAGAAAAAAAGGTGTCTTTTGATGACATTCGTCATCAGTGGGTTTGATTCAAGCCTGGCATGAACCGCTCGAACGGGCTATAGTGATATTTATGGCATCTGATGTAGTAGGCCAAGCTCTGTGACAGTGTGGCTCTTAGAGAAACAGACAGTGGAAACAACCTATTTTAACTGAAATAAGTACCACTAATTATTAGAATTATTGCAAATTAAATAAACTTGTGCACATACATTAGTGTAATGACAATATAAATATACTTGTATATAAATCTGCAGTCCTATATAATCTTTAATTGCATTACTTTCTGTTTTTGTATAAATGTATTGTTTCAAGCGCATTGCTTGCATTGAAAGGCATTTAATGTCGTCAATCAACCATTAAAGTTGTTCCAATTGCTCCCATTATTGCTTTGTTTCCTTTGTGTTTGCTTTCTAAGTGCTGTGGGCCTCTACGTGGTTTGCAGGGGGCGTGGTTTGTAGCGGCTCTGGCTGCAGCTAGACCCTTCTCCACAAAATGGCTGCTGTAAAAAAAAAAAAAAAAGGCAGCCATTTTGAAAACACAGGCGTTACCAAGGATACTAATAGCAGTTCTAAATCCAAGCGCTAAACTGTTCAAAATGGCTGCTGGAACAAGCAGCCATTTTGAACCATTTAGAATGTTTTTTTCACAGCAGCCATTTTGAGATTTTCAGATTCAAAATGGCTGCTTTTTAAATTTTTTACAGTTGTTGTTACTGTTAGAGTCGTGCTGAAGATGGACCCAGCACCAGAGGAAGCTCTATCCCAGGGGTCCTTAACCACCAGGCCTTGGACCTGGTCCGTGGGTCATTTGGTATATATATATATATATATATATATATATATATATATATATATATATATATATTCCAATCCATGTCTTAAGTGCACTTCCCTTTGATGTTACTGAGACTGGCAGGGTGAGGTAAAGTTTAGGTTAATGTATAAATAGAGGAACAGAACAATGGTCTGATACAGGTCAGAGAGGTGACATTTAGATTACGAGGCATGTTGAAGAATAACCATTTGCAAGTTATATATGCAAATTGTCTGTTAACAATTGGGTTGAGACAGCCCATTTTTAGGAAAAATGTATAAGAACCAACTGTCAGAGCTCCTCAGGGAGCCTTTTTCTCTGTAACCCATTTGGTGTGTTGCACTGTGAAACGATCCTCTTGTACAAGAACAATAAATTCAACTTAAACAGTTGATGCTTTGAATCCGATCGTCCTTATTCAAGGGTTTTCTTTAAGATTCCCGTAACAACTTGTTTTGAGACCTTTTGGAATTAAGAACCACAATCATAGTTCCGTTGCTTTCATCTTGGTTCTGGCCCCGCCTCCAGGGTTCTGGTCCCGCCTCCTACCTGTGAGTGAGTGACTGACTGACTGACTGACTGACTGATTTTAAAAAGTTAACTTAGTTGGTGAGTTATTATTATTATTGTTGTTGTTTTTAGTAGTAGTAGTACTAGCAACAGCAGTAGTAGTAGTAGTAGTAGTAGTAGTAATAATCATTATAAAAACAGGCCTCCTCCTGCCCTTGGTACACCACGCCGTTCTACCAGGGCAGGGGTCAACCCGCGGCTCCAGAGCTGCATGCGGCTCTTTAGCAAACCCCTAGTGGCTCCCTGGAGCTTTTTCAAAAATGTGTGAAAATGGAAAAAGAATGATTTTTGATTGTTGTTGTTTTAATATGGTTTCTTTAGGGGGGGGGGGGCTGACACAAACATTCTTATGCTGTAAAAATTTATGTCATAAATACAGAATTTCAAATGGCATAATTGCGTCATAGCCTGCGACACACAGTGCAGCACGGTGACAGGCGGGTGGCTGTTGTAAACAAACGGGTGTGTGTGCATGAAGAAATACGCATTTGGAGTATTATCCATCTTTGGATCAACATAGCTGTGCGAGCAGATATTTTCAAACATGAACTACATCACATCCAAATACAGCGCCCGCCTCACAGATGAGAGCTTGCAGTCCTGCGTGAAGATCAAAGTTACATCTTACATGCCCGATGTTGAGAAGCTGTCCAGTGATGTCCGAAAAAAGAAGTCACTTTGAACAGGTGAGAACACAATCCTGTCATAGGCGCATATTTAGTAACAAAGTGGCTGTTTTTATGAATGGATTTCTGATTTTTGTCAGTATATATTTGGAATGACACAGTTCTTGTGTTTTATCACTCCGGTCCGAGGATGTATTGTGCGTGTCTGTTGCTGAGATAAGAGGGGAAAAGAGAAGAGGATGCTGCTGCGTTTGACCTTTGCACTGACTTAGGCTACTTGGCATTTGCAGAAAACTAAAGAGAAGAGGATAACGCACAGAAAACCAAACTTTAACTGTCTCATTATAATTTGAGTCATTTCAGCTGTTCTACTGTGTTTTATTTTGTAAGCAAGCTGCCTTTTAATTGCAGCTGTTTTATTACTCGTTTGTAGCCTTTTTATTTATGTCTGAGGCCACGTGAGGGGGAGAAGGAAAAATTATTGTTTTATTTCTTTTTGTTACATAGTTTCACTCAGTTTGTTTTATTGGTTTCATGTCCACTAATTCTCCTGTCATTTCAGATTCCTCCCTGCAATCAACTCATTTCCCTCACCTGGTTTTCCCCGCCCATCTCCTCACCTGCAGTCCATTTCCTCATCAGTCCCTCAGCTTATATACTGGTTCATTTCCCCTTCATCCCTGCCAGGTTGTCTTGTTGTGTTTTTGCTAAGATCTCCAGCAATTTCTGATTAGTCTTCCCGTTCAGACCCTGCCTGTACTTTGGATTCCTGCCTGCCCCTCATCAGATTTGTTGGCCTATCTGGGGTCCGTTTCACAAAGCAGGTTTATTGAAAACTCAGAGTCTGTTAACCCTGGAATCACAGAAACTCAGACCCTCACAAAGGAGGGTCAGTCAAACCAGAGAGGGAGAGGGCTAACTCTAACCTGTTTCACAAAGAGAGGTAACTTAACCTTGCAGTCAGTTGCCATAGTAGCAGACTTTGTGAATCTAACCTGGTTGGGAGCAGGTTTTCCTGAAGAAACCTCGAGTTTCTCTCTGTCTCTGCCCACTTTCAGAGCCACACACTCCTTTTTGATTTCCTCATTCCTGCGCTGTCAGAACTTGCCAGCTGACCTTGCATAGAAATTTTAGCCCTCCTGGACAATTTTCTCTTTGAGCGGTACAGTTTTACTTCGCAGTCTATCATTTACATACACAACCTCATCCGTCCGCACATTTAAAACATCACCCGTCGCAGTCATGCTCTCACATCGCATTTTTTTAAAGGAGCTGAATTTTATAAATTTATTTTACTGGTAACTGGGAATACTCTCTCACTGTGTCAATCTGTGCAGTTGAAGTCAGGGGAGCCTCCTGCTGCTGCCCAGCCACACTCTGAGCAAAGGATGAGAATGTGTTAATACTTCAGTGTCACTCTGTACTCCACCACAATGGTCAGA
The DNA here is from genome assembly GCA_014281875.1 of Nibea albiflora. Classification (NCBI taxonomy): domain Eukaryota; kingdom Metazoa; phylum Chordata; class Actinopteri; family Sciaenidae; genus Nibea; species Nibea albiflora. The sequence continues at coordinate 3,972,137 of CM024812.1, read as the reverse complement.
AATGTCAATGGGAAGACAAATCTTGGTAACATTTTAAGACTCTACCTCAATAGGCCTTCCAGGATCCTCCTCTGTGAAGGCAGCAGACATTGTTTTCCCCTCATTGTCTTCGTCCTAGATGAGTGATATTTTTCACTATACTTAAGCTACCATTCAGCAAAATCTTGTGGGTTTTTTATTTATTTATTTTTTTTTTTGTGGAGTGTTGCCTACTTACAGTTACAGAGGCAGATGGCACCATCAGAATCTGTTGGGATAAAATGAAAGGCATGACAGGGAAAGAATATTTGTGAATAGGCCCCGAAAAGAGGAATATATATATATATATATATATATATATATATATATATATTATATATATATATATATATATATATATATATATATATATATATATATATATATATATATATATATATAAATTATGCATGCAGAGAAATATTACATTTTATGTGGATTGAGGGGGGGGCATCAGAGGATGAGCTCCCACCAGGCATTCCTTCTGCCACTGGCCTTCCCACATTCTGGCTCAGGGCCAGCTCCTCTGCCTCCGTTAGCGGTGGGGCTGCTGGGCTACCACCTCTTTTTCGGGCATCTGCCCTCTTTCTGGCTGCGTAAAAATCTGAAATAAATCGATAGGTTCCATTCATGCAATTTGCCCTTCAATAATCATTGTGATTGCAAAATATTACATATAAACTTACGCATTGACCCGAGCAGCAATGCTCTCCCATGACCTCTCCCTCTCTTTAGCAGCTGTTGCAGTGTTGCACTTCTTTCTTAAGACATGCTCAAAATCTCCATATGTAGTCATCAATATGTCCAACTCCATTTGGGTGAAAAATGCTGCCCTCTTCCTGTCAGTTGCCATGTTCAGTCATCGAATCTGGGCTCCATTGATGTTGGCTTTAGGTCTGTGGTACACATGTTTAACTCCAGGTGGAACTACTGAGTAGATCAAACTAACTCAAATCAGCTGTTGTGAAACCGAAAACCTTTCGGTTCCTATCTCAGAGTAGATCAACTCAGAGTTAAGATTTGACTCAGAGTTTGTTGAACCTTCTTTGTGAAACGGACCCCTGGGGCGTGGAGATGTTTTTCCTTTTTAAGTAGAGAGCTTGGTTTTTATTTATTTTTAGGGCCCGAGCACGAACTGTGTGCAGGGCCCTATTGGATTTCGTTTGGACGTTTCATTCTCCTAAATGAATCGCATTTTCGACGGCCTATATGTACTCGAAAATTTGCCCACCCCCCCAAAGTCGGGCGTAAAATTACATATTTTGGGGGTCTCGCACGTGGACGTATAAAAATGGCTCTATGGCGCCACCTACGTTTCAGTTGTCGGAGGAGCCCCTCGACACGCTTTGATCCACGTGTACGAAATTTAGCGGGAGTATGTAAAGTACTGAGACACACAAAAAAGTCTCTTGGTGACCTGGGCTATCGCGAAGCGTACGGCGTGCACTTTGTTTCAAAGTTGGCGTTTTCGGGGGTCGTATTTGAACGAACTCCTCCTAGGGCTTTCAACCTATCTGTTTGAAACTTATAGCTCTATAGCGCCCCCTTTTAATTTTTCTTTGACGCAGCCCCGCCACAGTTTTATACACAGAGTTATGGAACCTTAGCCGAATTGCAGATGAAGGCATGACCTACAAAAAAGTCTCTTGGAGAAATGGGCTAAAATATTATTATATTTAGGCATGAAAATCACCATTTTTGCTGTTTTGGGCAGTTGAGAAGGGGTCATTTGAACAAACTCCTCCTAGAGATTTTGTCCAATTGACTTCAAACTTGTTAGTTACGTTCATATAGACTTCCTGACTAAAAGTTATCAAAATTATGAATTTCGAAGGAACAGTGTGGGCGTGGCGCACCATCAAATTTGACCCATTGGTTTTTTTTTTTTTTTTTTTTAAGCACAAGCTGTGGTGCGTTCATATATTTTGTCAGAGCTGTCTGAAACTTCTTGTGGTTATTAAGAACAAAAAGATGCAAAAGTCGGCTGCATAATTAATTAGGGGGCGGGGCGAAATTGCTCTATAGCGCCGGCTTGAATTTTCTTGAGGCAGCCCCGCCACAATTTTGGACACAGAATTATGAAACCTCAGCCGAATTGCAGATGAAGACATGACCTACAAAAAACTCTCTTGGAGCAATCGGCTAAAATTAACAGGAAGCGAGATATTTAACAATGAAAATCACAGTTTTTTTTAATTTTGAGGAACCTGTGTGGTCGTGGTACTTTGTCAAATATGACACTTTCACCAAATTCTGGCGTTCGTGTGTGTGTGTGTGTGTGTGTGTGTGTGTGTGGCCTGTCTTATCAAATTCTTCCTACGGTTTTCATCCCATCTAATTGAAACTTGGCATCAAAAAATGGCTCCATGGCAACCCCTAAAAAGATTCAAAGAAGGAATTGGCAGTAAACATTTCAGCTGCACGGATGAATGTCTTTGTTGATGAAACACACATAGGAGACAAAATTTTGCTTGATTAAATGTGTTTTATTGAATGTCCAACAAGTGAATGACTTATTAGTAATCTGTATGGAGATAGAGGTGAGTGTTGTAGATGAATCCAGGAGCCATGGACAGGAATGAAGGTGTCATTAGGTGTGTTGAGGTAGAGAGAAAAACAAAGGACATCATGTTGACATACTTGACAGGTTTCTGAAATATAGGCAAGAGAAAGTTATGTTAAATAAGAGTATATGGATCCTAAGAACAAGCAAGAAATTAGATTGACAGTTTACCATTACACAGTCAGAGAGGATGAGGAGAACATTGGAACAGGTACTTGATGGTTCAGCGATGCAGGAGGCTCAGGAACAGGTGTGATGAATGCAGTTATTCTGTATACAAAAACACAGACTGACAAAATAGACAGACAACACCACATAGGGAAGGGGACATAGGGGGAAACAAAGGGAGGGAAATGGTCCTGCACCTGATCGTAATATGTGTGTATGTATTAACCTTAAGCAAGCAAGTACACCACAGGGGGTTAATGTCCATCTCATAAATGTGTAAGTGCAAATGCAGAGCCTATAGATTTGAGGTTACACAGTAATAACACAACATCTGCAAGAGCATATAAGTCACATTATATAATACAACAGGTATTTCATGATCTGTTTAAGGTTAAAAATTAGTAAAGGCATGCAGTTATTAACATGTCTAATAGGAATCATAAGTTATTTGTAAGGCAGTCAATAGTAAGTATGTAAGTGGTTAGTATTTCATAACATATCACTATGTTATATGTTTATGTTCTAGGAGACACTTTGAGTTGTATTGAATCAGCTGAGTTAGAGTATCCATTAGGAAACAGAAACTTTGTTTGCATCATTTGTCAAATACAACTCAACCTATTTTTAACTGTTATAAATCATCAACATGCAATATATTTGACTTAGCAAAGATAAATGTATTTGATACACTTAAATAAATAAATATATATAAATCTCAGTCTTTGTTCCCCAATACAGCCCATTCTATCAAGCCATACTGTGATGTGCTACATTTTTATATTGCAGTGTGGAAACTGCAATAGTCATGTTTGACTTAGCAAAGAGAGAGAATTTGTTGTGAGACAAACTCTCTCCTTACCTCCGTTGCCAAACACATCTCACCCTATGATGTACAACTCCATTTTCCCATGAAAGATTAGCATAGTTAAGATCCATATTTGACTCAGCAGAGATAAAGAATCCATAGTGAAATAGAATCTGTCTCCACCTCCTTTGCCAAATACAACTTAAGACTAACTAGCAGTTATATGTTGACAACACCGTTATCAGTTCCACATGTAAATTCACACATAATTGCATCATGATCGCTGAAGTACGTTTGCAGCACTACACAGCTCACATCAGAATGTGTTGTTTTAACATACACATGATCAATTAGTGTTCCCTTTGCTGTTGTGGCTTCTGAAACATGCTGAACAAAGCCTCTCTGTGTCATAAAGTTGCAAAAAGTTTTTGATGCAACCAGGTTTTCATTGAAGTCTCCCATGACAGTAACACTTTCACTTAGTGGTTCCACGTGCTCAAGCAACTTCCCAAGATTCTTTATAAAAAGAGACATGGGATACGACGGCGGGCGATAAACAACTGCAACCAAGATTTTGTCCGCAGTAAAATTGTATATCAGACATTCGATATTGACAGATGGTATTTGTATAATGTCAAAGGCCAAATTGTCTGAGGTATACAAACCAACACCACCATGTTGTTGGGCTTTGATGGCCAACAGTCTGGGGTCATTATAACACGCATTCCTAGGAACACTATGAAAATGATAACCATCAATGGGCACAGTTTCAACTGAGGGACTAGCAGACAACCATGTCTCTGTAACAGCAACACACTGAGGCTTCAAATGCTGTACACACAAAGCAAGGTCCTTTGCATGGCAGTCTAAACCATGGACATTCATTAAAAAGACGCTGAAAGCATTTGTTTTGCATTTGTATGTTTGCATGTTGTTAATTAAAAATGGGGGCATGCTGTTGAGTGCCTCTTTAATGCTGTCTTTACAGTATATGGCTTTTTGTTCAAAGTCCCTCAGAACCAAACCAGATAAACTTCTGACACGGCTTAAAGCAACATATGCCTGTCCAGGTGCAAACACCTTGTCTAACGACACTAAAGCCTCATCAATAGTAAGGCCCTGCACTTTATGGACTATACAAGCCCAAGCAAGTTTGGGGGGAATTGACGCCTCATTCCACCTTTTATCGGTGACCCGTTCCTCTTCGGCATCAATGCCAACTGACGCTGTGTCAACACCAGGGGGATGTGCACAGCGTTTCCTCCAAAATTTGCCAATGTTAGCACTGTCAAGCGTGATGTAGACTTTACGAGGAAACTTTTTGTCATTGTCTCCAAAAACAATGTCTGTGACTGAGCCGCACACCCCATTGACTAAACCATCAGCAACGTCAACATTTTTGCACAACATGACACGGGCTCCTTTCCCCAAAAGCAAGTCTTCCTCCTTTTTTATTTTTATTTTTATTTTTATTTTTTTTTATTTATTTATTTATTTATTTTTTTTTACTATTGATATAATCCTGAGCACTGATACAGACATAATCAGGACATGTTTTCAGAAGGAATTCCAAATTATGTTCACTGACTTGTCTGTTGGTCGGAAAAATATGTAGAGCAGAGCTCTCTTCATCGGTTTCACGAGACTTAAGGAGCTGCACATCACTACCTAACATTGCAGTGCCCTTAGAGTGTGTCCTCACTCTGTTCAGCAGTTGAGCAAATTGCTCATCTTTTTGCCGAACAATTGTGTTTAACACTACAATGTTGAATACACCAGACCACAAATCATTACCAACATTTTGAACATAAAGTGGTTTCCCACGCACTGGAGGCAACTGAAAGAAATCTCCAACAGCAATGATAGCTATTTTACCAAACAGGGAACTGTCGCCTATTTGTTTAATTTGGCGTAACCTTCCATGGATGATCGACCATGGAGATTTCATCAATTATTACAATCTGCAAGCTACTATATTTTGCACGTAAAGAGTTCAGCTTCTCCTCACCCAGAGGTGTGTATGGTAAGCGAACATCTTTGCCAATGCTAAATGTACTATGAATAGTAGTTGCATGTAAATTGTATGCGGCAATCCCTGTTGGCGCAGTCAACAAAACACAAATGTCGTCTGGATGATGACACACTGGTGCTAGAATCCTTGTTGCCTCATATTGAATAGCCCTTATTAAATGGCTTTTACCAGTGCCAGCACCACCTGTAACAAAAATGTGGAATGGGTCCGGCTTCTTTCCCTGAGCCTGCTGCACACACCACTGTCTGGCTTGATTAAAATACCCATCTGCGTCTCATTAAGAGAGCGAAGAAACGCCAAACCGTCACTTCTGCACATGATGGTATTCCTCTTTTCCAAATGACCTGTCTGCTCTCGCTGAACAGCCAAGTCAGGGATATTTTCTGGCTGTTCATCATCGTTGGCTTGTGTTTCTATTCTACGCATTTCCCTGCATTCTAACCTATCTAGTTCCTGTTCAGGGCACAACTCACACCAGGCATCATCAACAATCCCATCATTGTTGATTTGTTCCTCAACATTGTCTAACTCTTCGCTTTCTACTTCAAATGTGCTTCGATTTCTGTCAACCACAGATTTGACAGATTGCATCAAATTGTCAGCACATCTCACCTGGCCATTCAGATAAAAATCTTGAAAGGTTTCAAAGCCTACAGGTTTTAGCTGCCCGTCTGTGTAATATGGCATAAACAACTGCAGAATGCTTTGATAAAACAATTCTGGCTTTTTTGTTTCAGAGAACCGCACATAACGCACAACTGCAGGTTGTGTGCGGGTTCTTTTCACAATGTAACCACAATCGTTTCCAAGTTTGATCTTATTAACAGCAGTTTCGTTTTTTGACAAAATGCGATACTGCGAAGCAAACGAAGCCAAACACATGTCTTGAAAATCAACGCTACCTGGCCTGTTCCTGTATCGATCCACAAGGTTTAGCATCCACATGTCATCCGCACTAAAGTTATCTGAGGAAGCCCTATGTTGTAAAACCTTTAACGGCAAACTCATTCGAACGGTGTTTTCACCCACGGGAACAAAGACAACTTTACGAGAACACTCTTTTAGATGCATGTTTGTGTCTGTAAACAGCCTCCTGAGCACACACATCTCGATTGTTGAGATAAACACTCCCCAAATTTTTCAGGCTGTCCTTTGCATCTCTGTTGCCCTCCTTTGCTGCCTCACGTTGTGCACACTGCAACAATAACCCCATTTCTTTCTCAGCTTTAGAGATATAAGAAATGATATATACAACACAGGCATACGCATCAACAACAAACTGGATGTCAATATTTGCATTCCAACACTTCAAGAGGGGTTTGCTATATTGATTGATCCAAACAGCGTTAGCCTGCCTCTTCAATACAACTTGCGTTTTACTAGCACAACAATTATAGGCAGCCTCGAAACGAGCCTGGGTGACACCTACATGCCGAAACAATTCCTCAGCTGTTTCAAAGTTAAGACTGTCATTTCTGACAGCTTCTTTGATTGCAGACATGATCTTTGCAGCAACCTCCGATTTCATCTGCACTAAGCTAGCCTTTCCGCTACATCTGCAAGCACAATGTGCCGGCGTCTGTCCCTCAGTGAGCTTGCACGCACATGAATTTGTGTTTTCCTCGTCAGTAATACTGCGAGAAATAAACGTGCGTGCAGATGGCGGCCTGGGAAAATTGAAACGACACACAGTTTTTCCCTTTTTACAGTTTTTTGAGTGTCGTTTAGAATGCTGCTGCACAGATGTTACAGTGTCCAATAATTCTTCATCGTTGGACGGTAATTCGCATGTCACATAACGATCAATGAACTGAATTACCTCTGCATCTGTGTTTTTATCAATAATGGGAGCATTCTCAATCCAAAAGAGGCAATGGACATGTGGAGAGACACGCTGCTGGAACTCCACCCTATAAAAGTAGTCCTTTATCTTGCCTATTGGATTTGCAGTAGACATCAGCACTTCTCTCAAGAAACAATGCCAGCGGAAGTCAAACATTCTTGCCGCAGTGACAGGATTACGCCGCAAAAGCTCACACCTATCTGCCCACTCTAGCTGTTCTACCGTGTCTGTTCTACCTGCCTGCTTCAAAATGCTAGTTTTTTCCAGCGCATATCAGCTGCAGAAAAAGAACAAAACCACGTGGGGATGCCTAGCTGCCTCACACAAGCCAACAAGTCGCGCTGTGCTCCCTGCCAAAAAGCCGGGGTACCTCTAAGTGGTTTTAAAAACCGATACCCATCATCAAACTCTAAAAGATTCCTCAGCGACTCCTCGGTGTTGAAGGCCTCACGACTCACTTTGTGATCCTTCCAATTTCCCTTGCCCTTTCTCAATGCAATGGACACATTTGACACAACCTTTTCAAGTTCGGACATATATTGAGCAAAAAAAATATATTCGACATTTTGTGCAAAGCGTCCATCTGCATTTAAAATTCTGTTATTGAAATACCGCGACAATGTCAAACGATGCTGTCTATCATCGTGGTATGTAGGGCAACCCTTGGGAAACAACACTGGGAAACATCTGGCTTCATTACTATGATCAGTCAGAAACTTCACAGGACAGTTTCCTTCTGCTGGAGCCAAATTCAATACATCTCCAAAATACTGGTCAAGTGCTTCCTGACCAATATCAACAGGCATCAGGCAGGTGTCCTGGAACATACAGTGCTGCTGCCTGTCATGCAAAAGTTCATCATCATGCACATCAGACTGCTCAACACTATCAATCTTATCCTCACCGCCATTTGGATCTGCTTCATCAGCTTTACAAAATTCATTGAACCACTCGGCATTAAAGTTCACATCTTTATAATAAACATTATTTTCTTTTAAATATTGCAGCGCTTCCTTAATATGAGCTGTATCTATATACTCATATTCATAATGCCCTTTATAAGTAAGCTTGAGCTTAACAGGCAAAGACCCTTCCATGGAAGTACGCGGAAGCAAATTGGTCGTTTGAATAATATTTGCTGGAACACACGTAACCGGTCCATGGACTCCATTTTGCCCACCTTTAGGCAAGGCTAACATTTTCATAAATGGAATATGCAGGGCTATCAAATGCTGCTCCAATTTATTTAAACATGCCAGTTCAAGTGGAACAGGGTCAAGTGCCAAATTGTTTTTGATGCTTTCAGCTGGCACTTGACCCTTATTAATTTTATAATGGCATGTGTAACAGATCCAAAGCTCACTTCTAGGTGTGTTTACCCAAAGACACTGCCTTTCACAATTTGTAGTGCACACGTGTAGATAGTTTTCTGTGATGCAGTTATCTGCGATCAAACAAACTCCAGCTTTTTTTCTATAATAATCTCTCCTGCACTGCAACACCTGGTGTCTAAACAACAACCTATGGCACACACAACACACAAAATCAGGACCATCTTTAACCTTGTCTACAAATTGCTGCATAACAAAATTGAAATCCTCAGCCTGAATTTTCATTTGCTGCCTTTTAATTTTGACCCCTCCACTAACACGCTTCCTAAATTCAGCACTTTCATGATATTTCTTTGCACTTTTAGTTTTAATATTGTCTCTATGTGTGAGATTAACCCTATATTTGATTTTACTACGTTCTTTGGCTTTATTTTGATACGACAAATCTTTGTGATATTTTTGTTTAGAAATTATTTTGGCCTTGTTACGAAACAAATCATTTTCATGGTCTTTCTTTGTGGAAATGCTTGTAACTCTCTTCCTATACTCATCATTCTCGTATTTTTTCTTAGAAAGGTCTTTCATTTTCTTCCGAAACAAATCATCTTGTTTGTACTTTCTTTTATACTGGTCTATCATTTTCTTCCTATACAAATCATCTTTGTATTTTGTTTTCGAAAGTTGTTTCACTGTCTCCCTATGCAAATCATCTACTTTGTATTTTTGTTTACACGTCTTTGAGTTTTGTCCTGTACAAATCATCTTCTCTGTATTTCCTATTCATGTTTATTTTTATCTTTTGCCTATACAAATCGTCTTCATGGTATTTCATTCTATTTGCAGTTTTCTTTATTTCTCTATGCAAATCATTCTCTTGGTAATTCAACTTAAGACTGTCTTTAATAATATCCTTGTTTATTTTATATCGAATCATACTAGTTTCCCTCCTCTTTTCTTTAAACAGCCTATTTTGATGATCCAACATATTTAACGCGTCCCTTTTCTTCTCCCTGTGCAACACATCGCTTTGATATTTTGATCTAAATTTGGCAATTAACTTTGTTTTTAAATACTTAGAGAAACAATAATTTACACTCGATTTTAAGGGTACTGTGTTACTTTTACTCTGTTTACAAGGTCTTCTGGCCATATACTGGGTGTCTAATGGCTGACTATCTTTACACAACTCAAAGCACACATTTACATCACTGTTACAGTTCTGCAGCCGAGGTTGATTAACGCACACAACAACTTCATAATGACAGCCATTAACATGTTGCAAGTAGATCCCTTGCTTTGACATGGCCTTATTTTTACACGAATACTTAAGCCAGCGATCATTGTAAGTATAAATACTCACACCTAACAAATCGGCAGTGGCTTGAATTTCAATCTCAGTAGCCCAACTACCAACATATCTCATTCTTGATGAATTGAGATACTCATCCACAGTAGAATACTGGGATCGTAAAAAACTCCTATACTGCAAAGCATTCCTTTCTACATGTCTGACAACAGCACGCCTGACTTTAAGGTGGTTTTTTTGTGTACCAGACACAGCTTGAGACACTGCTCGAAAGAAACAGTTACCATCAGCGACAATGCTGTCACTCAGGCAGATGTGTTCCTCGGCTGGCATGTTGGGAACTCCTTGCACATCCTGCTTCTCAAAGTCTACGTTTAACAGTTTGCACAAAGCTTGTGCAACTTTTTTATCAAGGGGATCAAACTGCAGCCCCTTAGAAGATACACCACCAATAAATTCTACATCTGAATTTACAGCAGTGATGTCAGAACTTTTTCTTTTTTTAAATGTTACGTTTACATTAGCCCTCTTACGTTTACAACTACTGCTTTCTATAACTGAAGCGGATTCAGAGACACTGCTAGCTACACTGTCCTCAGCACACACCACATGTTCAGACAAACACTCTGAACTGTGGTCATCTGTGACAGGATTTGTCACAGAAACAGCAGCAATCTCAAAAGGCCTGTGTCCAGCACCAAGTGAAACAGACAACTGGCATGCATAGTTGCAAACGTCTTCAAGTGTTGGTAAATGCACAACAACACTTTTCCCGTTCACATCAACCATTCCACACGCATTACGTGCATGTGAATCAACCACTGCATAGCGACCATGCTCACAAATAACAGCACATCTACTGGCTGCCAACGTCAGAAAACATGTGCTGTATTTGCCAAGCATGTATTCTAGCCCTTTCACTAGCGACATCACTACACCTGCATCAACAAGCTCTCCCTGATCCACGCCAACTGTCCCTGTCACCCATTCACCGTATTCAAAAGCAAAGGTCTGTCCATCAAGGACTGACTGCTGAGGCAAATCGGGAACACACAACAATCTAGACTTTCCGCTAATCATGTTACTATTGTGCAAAGAGTACAAATCATCGCTAAAAACAAAACACTGTCCAAATGTTTCGTCTCCCAGTCAAAAACACTATGAACACTGTGTTTTGCTACGCGGACTAACGATACAGCCATGCACTGAACACCAGGGTTGCTTAACACAGCATCCCCCTGATGGAATGACCCCCTGACACATTTCTCTATTTGCACAATCGACCCATGCTGTGGCACATGCTTTAATGAAATGTCACCGACCGTACCCAAACAAAACCTGAAATCACAAACCTTCTCTGCCACAGGCACTGCATTGACAGGTTTCGCCACCCCCACCTCTGACACCGCTGTGTCCACCTGCAGAAGCAGTTTACAAAAACCAATTAACATACACATACAACACATATGCAGGCAGGAATACAGCCAAATGTACTAAATACGTTCTCATAGTGTCAAACCAAAACACAAAAAACACAAATAATACTGACCTGTTCTCTTGGCAGTCTTCTCCGTGCAACAACAGTCCTGCGCTTCGGCGCCACCTTTCGCTTCTAATATCAGCAAAAACATAAACATTTTACTGCAATGTTCCATTTCAGATACATACATTTATTCAAATGTAGCACTGATGATGAATGCAAACGCAAGCCATGATAACAAGAAGGTAGAAAGAATGTATATGAATTACCTGGATGCGCACAGGAACAGAAATGTCCACCTCAGGAGAAGGGAGAAAAGACGGGCTCGTCTTCTCCACAGCACGCAGCAAGGTTGGGCTGAACCGCACAGGAGTGAGTGGAATGAAACACTCCTTCCGCACCACCTGTAAAATGACAATAAAAGAGTACCGTCAATTGCCATTGCATAAAACCCACAAAGTAAATCCATCAACATGTGAACTTCTGTGAGATCATGTATAAATTCATCATAACATACCTTCTTCTGAACCACCTGATTGTCTAAGGCTGCCAGCTCAGCTTCAGGCAAACTGCGCTATAAAATGGAAGAAACAAATGCTTGTGTTACACATGAATGTAGTGTTATGCCGCAGATTAAGATAACAGCCCAGTGTATGTGCATTTCATGAACATCAATTCCATAAATCAAATATATATTACCTTCTGGCCTCGAACCACGGTAACCCACCCATCTGGGTTGGCTGCTGGGCGTGGCTGTGGCTCGTGACCCTTCACGACCACCTGGGTGGCAAACCGGGGACGGTACGGGCAGGTGGGAGCGGCTGACACAGGTGGCTCTGGCACCGGCTCTGCGAGCTGCCTGTTGGCTGCCTGCCAAAGAAGGTATGCAAGGATCGGCATGCCAACATTGTCACTCAGTAACGTCTTTTGACTTTTGTTTTTTCAGACACTCCTATCATTCATTGGCAATAACAACTTATTTACATGAAACTACACAGTATATTTCCCAGCTGTACAATATTTTGCTGCAAAAAAAAAAAATTACTTACACCATCTCTGGCCCACAAGTCAAGCTGTTGCAGAGGGAAGTTCTCTGCAATGTGGTGGAAAGGAACACCTAAACAAATATGAATGACACTATAATTAGTACATATTACAGGTGATGAATTCTTGTAATTAACTTTACGAATGATTACTTAGTAGCAAAGTTATAAATAAATCAATCTTCCAACATATCAGTGTAATTTAAACTTACCCTGCTCCACACACACACTGTGGTACGCCATACGCAGCAGCCTCTGTTCCGCCTCTGCAACACTGAGTCGAGGCGGAAAGTCCAGCACCACAACCTGCCAATCACATGTCGTGTGTATTTTTGCAATGTTAAGATTATTGGCCTTTGTAATAACATATCGTCCAGAATAAGTCTTCTAACCATAAATTCACACTTGCGTTGGACCAACAGCTGCGTGCAGATTTCACCAGGGCGGCAAAATCTGCAGACGAGTCCTCTAGCCCCCTGCAAGCGGTGAGGTTGTTGCTGGGGGCCAGAACAACGACCGCATCAGGCTGGCGAGGAACCACAGCAGCCACGAGCTCGGTCCTCAGGTGCGCTGCCGTCACCCCAGGGGTGCACATGAAGCCAAAGGACAGTGGTCCTTCTGGCATCGCAACGAAGCCATCCACCAAGGCACGCAGGTGGGAGTCACCAACAAGAAAAACAAACTGCAATGAAATAAATACAGGAGGAGTTAGTACATGGCAATGTATACTTAATGCATTCATTGTCTCTTAAATCATTTGGATTCGAATAATACCTTCTTGTTAGCGTGCGCAGCAGGAATGACCAACTTGTGTGGCTTGTTGGTCAGCAGCGACTCCTCCCACCTTCTCACCCTGTGGCGCTGACCGGTACCACGGACTGAAAAAAAACAGGACATATAATATAACATGAGAAGTTAGTCAATATCACAGAAAAAAAACAACAAAGACAAATGCATTCTAAAATGCACAGGAAAGAACAAAACCCAGGTAGTACATACCAAAAGGTACACTGTCAACAGGGTTGACGTCCACACGCCAACTCTCCTGCCTCTCCATCCTCCTCTTGGCAGCCTGAGAGCGGCGGTAGCCCTTGCCACGCGGCATCTGAAACATTAGGACAACAACATTGCATTAATAATAATAAATTCTACATCTGCATTCACAGCAGTGACATCAGAACCATTAGTTCTTTTTAATGTAAAGTGTACATTTATCTCTTACGCTTACAACTACTGTTTTCTACAATTGAAGCAAATTCAAAGTCACTCTTTTCAGTACACACTGCATGATCAGACAAACACACTGCACTATGAACAACACAATGAACACTGTTTTGCTAAACTGACTACTGACACAGCCAGTAGCTGTAGTAGCCAACATTGAACACCAGGCTTGTACATTTATTGTTTGCAAAAAGCTTGTGCAACTTTTGTATCAAGGGGATCAAACTGCAGACATCAAACATCAACTAAATTCTGCATCTGCATTTGCAACAATGAACAACACAATATGTTTTTCAGTAAATCCACTAAACTAAATGTATGTATGTATACTACAATAACCAATAACCACAGTAAGCCTCAATATTACCACTAACATCCTAACTTATATTTAACAAAACAGGAACATACATTACATACATATGCAGCTCCTTAGAGGACACAGCACAAATAAATTTTACATCTGCGCTGAACAGCACAATATGTTTTCACTAAATTCAGTAAACTAAACATGTGTACTACAATAACCAATAACCACATTATGCCTCAAAAACACAAATTTTCTTCTCTTCTCCATGTGCAACACATCACTTTTATATTTTCATTTAAATTGGGCATACAACTGTTTTTAAATACTTAGAAACACTAGATTTTAAGCTACCTATATTACTCTTACCCTATAACAAGATCTTGTGGGCATATACTGTGTGTCTAACAACTGAACATCCTTGCACAATTTAAAGCAAAAAAATCTATCACTATCCTGAACACAAATAACAGACTCAAAATGATTTTGCCAAATTTGCAGAGATCAATTGCTTCATCGGTCTGCTTTTTAGTCATTGGAAAATAACTTCCCACCACTAAATATAAAAATATCTACACCTAGAGAAAGCATTGGCTGTTGCCTAAATTTCTATCTCTAAACGCAGCTGCAGTGGTCCCCAACCTTTTTATCACCACGGACCAGTCAACACTTGACAATTTAACTGCGGCCCGGGGGGGTAGCCCTCTGAATCGAGACTGGTGGCTTTCTTTACCATCACGCAGCGCAAGTGACCCAGACGTCACCGAAACAATCATTTCACAAAATAAAAGGTTTTTCAAAATGAAAGATCGTCCATACTCAGATAATACATAAAACGGAAATAATTAATTATTTCGTGTGCGGACAGGTACCAATTGATCGACTGACCGGTACCGGTCCGCGGGTTGGGGACCACTGGCCAACATAGTTCGTCTTTACGTCTTTAATATACTCTGATACTGTAGCATAAAATTGATAGGCAAATAATATATGATTATCACTGTGATCGTGCATATATTTCATCACAGAGACAATAACCAACATAACCTAACAAAACAGGAACATACACCACATACATATCACTTTAACAGCAACAATGTAACATCCATATACCGTAAAAAGTTACTTACCGTGATCAAGAATAAGTGAAGCTTGACTTCTTGAAGAAATAATCCAAAGAGCAAAAGATTCCCGCTACGTCCTGACAGACAAAGCTATCCGAAGCAACGAGAGAGATCCGGGATGCTAATGCAAACTGAATCAGCGAGCCTCACCTGAGCTCTGGCTAATATAGTGCTCACCTGGGGCGGGGCTTTGTTAAGCACCGATCGTACCTAACAACCAACCAGCAACCATTGTTCATTACCACGCCCCTGAGCCTCGGTGTGTGTGGTTAGTTTGGACGGTAACACAGAGCAGCCCCATTCTCCGCAAGCCAACCAGCAGCTGTGATTTCATGGACATCTTCATAACATTTTCATATTATCATTTAAAATGTCGTCTTGTTACACTGCACGATTCGTTCCCGTAACGTCTGATGGCCCGTTTTCTTTTGTAACTTATTTTTAAGGGCTATCTGTTTGTTGCTTTCTGAAGCCTATGAAACACACTCGATTTCTGAGAACATATTCCTCTCACAATCATAACAGTTATATTGATGGCTACATATAAACAGCTGTTGTACACCGGTGTGTCCAGCTGTGGCTTTCACTCCATCAGATCGTGAGCGAGAGACAGAGCGCCAGCGCGAAAAAAGAGATGCATAATTGATTCTGTTGATTTAGTAAACAGCGACATGTTATAAACACCATAATTACTCAGCCTCCTTTAGAACTATTGAATCATAAAATAATCTAATAAATCTGTCGGCTGCTCTCCAGTCTGGTCCAATGGCCGGTCTCTGGGTGTAAGCTACATTATGTGGTATGCAGGTTTTTTGTTGATTGTTTGTTTGGAATTTACATTTTGTTTTGTTTTTTCATTTTCTGTATTTTCACTTTTGTCCATCTATTCTGCCCTCGCAGTACGACTTCAGCTTTGTACGGCTAGACAGGTAGTTAACAGCAATTGAAGAAGACTAACTCCTGAAGTTTTGTTGAGGAATGTTGTTTCATCTTTTGTTCTCTTTTGCTCCTCAGTTTTATTTCTTTTGTTTGTCCTCATCAAAAAGTCTGTAAGACTGAAATCACACAGAAAATAAACATTACACATTGCATCATAATAAAACACAGATGTCCCCAATGTGTAGAAATTAATCATACATCAGTTGTGGCCCTAAACTCAGTTACAGCCATATCATACAAATCATCCATACAACTGCGCTACAATTTACTTAAGATGTAGCGCTGAGCCCCCCTAGTGGACAAATTCGACATAGCGTCGGCGAAAACAAACGGCGACTTCAAACTCGTATGAAACCCGACAAAAACCCAGCGCAATAAGTACAGTAACATAACACAATTTTGAAAACATGTGGGTGACACAAAATACTATGTTACAGAGAAACACTTACAGGCAAAGATTTGACCAAGTCTCGTTGAGAAAACAACTCGCGGACGGTCTCGGTACTCGCGCTGAAACTGGTGCGTCACTAAAAAGGGTCCAACTGGAAACTAAGCTCCGCCGGGCGGAACACCATCAAATAGGTTAAATTCCCCATAAATAAATTGAACCATAAAACGAACTTTTTTCTGAATCTCCAGTTAAAGAGGAAGAAGTACAGGTGATTATCGTCCATTATGTAGGAATGCAGGTTAGGTGCGGCTGATTAGCATTGTCGTTGCTGAACCTTTTCTTTGCGCTTAATGGGCACTTTGCTCTCCCAGTGTCATGGGCATCACAGAATACCTCCTGTTGAATATTTGATCACAGTTTGATCGTTGTGAATCTCCATTTAAAGAGAAAGAAGTACAGGTGATTATCGGCCATTAGGCAGGAATGCAGTGCACAATTGAGGTTAGGTGCGGCTGATTAGCATTTTGGTCTCCCAGTGTCACGCACACCACAGAGCCCAACATGAACCTGGTTTGTCTACTGTATACTATACAGTAGACTTGTGATTTGAGTGTTTTCATGAACAGGACAAAAACTCATTTACTGCCACTTCTTCCTAATAAAACCATTTCATTGCACGACCTTTACCAGCTACTACATTATGATAAATACATAACTTTGTGGCACATGAAAAAAAAAAAGCTACTTTGACAAAATGTATGAAAGCATTAAACAGAAGTGCAGTTTGTATACATGGATTGGAGAGAATGCACACGTACTACTCAGGTAACACTGGTGTGATTTACCCGGTTCCATTTTCACTTGTAGCAGCATTACCGAATTGTAGACAGAGACAAGATCTACAAGAAAGTCTCTTGGTGTAATAGGCTAGAGTGTACATTGAAAATCACAGTTTTTTGGTGTTTCAGGCTGGCTGAAGTCAATTGGATAAAATCCCTAGGAGGAGTTTGTTCAAATAAGACCCCTTTTCAAACTTGGTAGATGTGTTCATACAGACTTCCTGAGTACAAGTTATCAAAATTATGAATTTTGATGAAATGGTGTGGGCGTGGCGCTCAGTCAGAATTGGGACAAACGGTCAAATTTGACGAAGGTGTGTAGTCAACTTGCACAAACTGTTTTAAAGGCTTCGCGTTTTCCGACTGGTGCCTTCCGACGTGCCAGCCCGTCGAGTTGCGCGGGAATGCGAGGGCCCATTCAACGCAGCTTGCAGCTTTAATTTTATATGAATTTCTCTGTGGCCATTTGATCTATGATGGATTGTATCCTTGTTGCTGTGTCCAGAAAGCTAGGTTACTGGAGGGGTCGATAGTAGGCCGGATCCTGGAGTTGTCTCATGGCCTCTGCGACGTAGTCCTTCAAGTCCATAATTACCACTGCAGACCCCTTGTCCGCCGGTTTGATTATTATGTTGGTGAGAGTTCTCAATTCCTGTAGCACATTATTTTCTTCTTCAGTTAGGTTGGGGGATTCCTTAGGCACTTTCAACCTTCTGATATTGTCTCTATCTCTTTTGAATAGAGTGAACAGTTGCCTGGGTAGGTGGTTTACCGGAGGTTCCCAGGTGGATGGCAATGTGAAAGGTATGGATGGGTTATTTTCAGACCCTTCATAGTACAAGGCTAGTTTCAGTCTTCTGTGATTCAGTTGTAGGTGGGCCTTGGTTGACTGCCTTTGGCTTTTGAGACTGGTGGAGGTGGGGATGAAGGTTAGGCCTTTGCGGAGAAGTTGAATATGGTGGTCTGTTAATCCAAATGATGTTGATAGATTGATTACAGCCTTGTCCCTGGTTATGTGCTGGGCAGGGAGTGGAGTCTTCGGGCTAAAAAAGGTTTCCATTGGGCATCGATTGCAGCTCCCGTGTTAGGGGTCCAGTGTATTCCATCCTTCCCAGTAAGAAAGTCCTTTGCTGGTAATTTCTCAATGAAGTGGTCAGTTTGCTTGATTATTTTGACGGTTTTTGATGTTCACTAGGATTTGTGGAGGGAGGATTTATTACAGTTGATTCTGGAGATGTAGATTCTTGCATATGGGAAGGTGGCTTGTGCCACTGCCAGGAAACTGGAAATCTCTTTTGAGATGGGTGGGATTTCTTTTGTCCCTATTGTTAATCCCAAAAGACAAGATGGCAACCTCCTACGTCAGGTGACGTTTTTTTTTAATTTTTTTTTTTTAAGTTGGATAGCATGGTAGAATTTGGCCCCTGGGTAACAATCCACTTGGACATTATCATCACAGATTCTGGGTTGTCTCTCCAAGTTGGAGTCGCCCAACACCAAGCACTTTTTGGGGGGTTTCAGGCTCCAATTGTTGTCCTTATCACTGCCATGGTCGTGACAAGCATATAAAGCTGTTTCGGGTGGAATATATTGGAATCTGAGTAGATCATCCAAGTGGGGGGAAGATGGTCCCGGGTTCATTGGAAAGCTGGAGGGGAGGGTTGAAGGTGGGCCTAGGAGTTCTGAGGTTTGGGCGGGGAAGTAGTAGTCGTGGTTGGGGGTACATTTTCTGAGATGGGATCGCTGGAGGGTGAGTTTGTGGTGTCCTGTTTGGTTTGTGTTGCTGGATGAGGTGGTGGGTGAGATGAGGGTAATTTGAGGAAGCGGACTCGAGCGCAGAGTTCTGGATGAAGCAGAAGACCTTTATTTGGTATCACCGGACACAACAAACAAAAAACAAAAGGCGCCTCATGACAAGGGATGGTCAAAACTACTAAAAACATAGACTATGAGATACTACAAAAGGCAGAGCCAACAAAAAAAAACACTTTTTCCAGGAAAATAAGGAAAACAAAAACCTAGACTACAGAAGAGAGAGGGATCCTACACCCTTTCGTCAAAATTTTGACAGGTATTGTTCTCTACCCTTGACCCAGTAACCTTTGACCCCAATTTGCATATTTTGCCCCGACATGAATTTGCATATTCCCAGACAGATGTGTGGTTCTTAAACATTTTATTCCAAAGTTCATTTTACCGAGTAAAAAAAAATCAAGGACATTCTTACCATGGCAGGTCCGACATCCGATTATGAAGCAGGGGCGATTAATGAGACCGTTGTAACAATCATACGAGATCCCGAGTCTACTACATACATTCCCCGGAAAAATGTGTATCTCCGTCGAACTCAGAGGCCTCCTTCGGAACCTCTGCGGGAGGAATGGTCTTTGGAGCCCTATGGAATGCGGGGTAGCTGGGGGTACGTGTTCAAGTATGAGACGGGAGTTGTGTCTTTACCAGCTGGAAGAAGGTCAAGTGCTGCGGGCCTGAGGAGATGCGATGGTGAATCCGAAGAATCTTGCCGAGTATGAGGAAGAGTTTTCTGCAGAAATATCACACACACTTATCCCAGAGAGTATCTCGCGAGAAAAGCAACGTTTATGGTTGTATGGCTCGCAAAAACCTCCGGCACAGCTCGTTGGTTCTTTCCGGAACTGGAATGAGGCTCTTGTGGTGGGAAAAAAACAGCCCCCCTTCTAGGCCACACCCACCGCTCCTCCTCCTCCTCCTCCTCCTCCTCCTCCTCCTTTTAGGCTATACTTGTCATTCTAACTTTGTGCAGATTGGCACCGCCTATCTGCTATTAAAAAAAAAACTTAATTTCGGGGTTAAGGAATTCAATTCATTAAGCCATGAGCTCTCTCAAGGGTAAAAACCCCCAGCGCATCACCACCACCTTCCGGGGCCCGGTGACAGAGTCTGATAAGACGACTGAACTTGTTGAGAGCGAGTCCTAGTCTGTAGAGTGTGACTGTGGCACCCCACATGGACCTGGAGAGGAGGAGGTGGACGGTCTGCTGGATAGTGTAGCACTGAAAGGGGTAAAGGCTATTGTGTTCCATCTGCTCCGTTCTACCTTGATCAAGTCCCAGCAAGAGAACTGTAACGAGTGCCGAACGAGCCATCCCAGCCAGCGGCAGCACGAGTGTCTGACTGACATCAAACACGACTATTACCGCAACAACTTTCGCCAGTTGATGAGAAAATTGTACACCCCAAACTTTATTCCCGCCGTCCAATACTTTCTCACCCAGAACCAGATCGAAGTGAGTAAGGGGAGACTCGCAGACGCGATCGAGAAAATTTTGTAAAATCTGAAATTTGTATCGTCTACGGTGCCATCGGCGACGTGATGACGACCCCTCCCGAGTTGGCTAAAGGGCACTTTGACTATGCGCTCAAGATATGGGAAGGGAGGGATGAGACATGGGAAACGTCTTAGGAAAACCGGAGCAGAGGAGAATGAGAACCCTGATCGGTCCAGAGAACAAAGAGAACCTGATGATCGGTTGATCAGACAGGTTTCGTCTTCTTATTTCCCTTCTCACTCAAACTTGGACAATGCTGGTCTGGAGGACAAAGAGAACTGTCCGCCGGATCTGTTTGATGTTACATGTTTAGTATTACAACTATTAGTTTTGATAAAGTTTTGTTGATAAATCATTGTTTTTTTGATGCGTGTGCTTTTTATGTTACATCAGGCGTGTCCAAACTGTTCCACAAAGGGCCGGTGTGGCTGCAGGTTTTTGACCAATCAACTGATCTCAGTCTACAGAGAGTTGATTGGTCAAACTGTGTGCTGCTGCTTGGTTGGAAGGAAAACCTGCTGCCACACCGGCCCTTTGTGGAACAGTTTGGACACCCCTGTGTTATATGCTGCTCCTGAATCTGAGGTTCGACAATCTTGCGGACCCTCCTCTCCAGGACCCCCGAAAAGACCTTCCCAGGGAGGCTGAGAAGTGTGATCCCCCTATAGTTGGAACACGCTCTCCGATCCCCCTTTTTTGAAGAGGGGAACCACCACCCCGGTCTGCCAGTCCACGCAATGTTGCAGAGACATGTCAACCAAGACAGCCCCACAACATCCAGAGCTTTGAGGAACTCAAAATGTGTTTTCATTTTCGACTGAGCAGTGGAGAGTGAATCACGGGCCAAATCGCATGCGTGATGTAGTCTCTCCCTAAAGGAGCTAACGTTGTCCAGAACGTTGTCACTCAAACTAGTTTTGTTTGAGAGAAATTTCTCTCGTAACAGGCGCAGAGGGCCTCGCACGGTGTGGCCAAACACTAAATCAGCTGGGCTGACACACATGAAAACCCTCAATCTGGCCAAATGTGAGTTTGGGAAGGCCGTTGTTACCTATTTAGGTAAGATAGTGGGACAAGGTTGTGTCTGTCCCGTGACTGCTGAGGTGCAGGCTATCACAGATTTCCCAGCTCCCCAAACACGCCGTGAGCTCCGCCGTTTTCTGGGGATGGCAGGGTATTATCGTGGCTTTTGTAACAACTTCTCGGATGTAGTAGCTCCACTGACAAGTTTAGCAAGCCCCAAAGTTCCTTTCCTGTGGTCAGAAATGTCAGTTTGCTTTTGAGGCCGTTCAAGCTCTTCTCGGTAGTGCGCCTGTGCTCGCTGCTCCAAATTTTGCGCGTCCCTTTAAGCTGGAGGTGGATGCCAGTGCGCTTGGCATAGGTGCAGTGCTTCTTCAGGAAGATGAGCGTGGCATCGACCATCCAGTCTGCTACTTTTCTAAAAAGCTCAATAAACACCAGCTAAATTACAGCACCATTGAAAAGGAGGCTTTGGCCCTACTATTGACGTTGCAACACTTTGAGGTGTACCTTGGTTCTAACCCTGCACCAACCGTCGTCTTCTCTGATCACAATCCACTCGTGTTCCTAACTAGAATGCAGAATAGCAATCAGCGCCTTATGCGTTGGTCCTTACTGCTTCAGGACTTGAATGTTGACATTTGTTATAAAAAGGGCTTAGACAATGTAATGGCTGATGTGC